>JBAJNP010003547.1:0-38919 GCA_036877545.1 Yasuhikotakia modesta | reverse complement strand
ACCCAGGATGCACACAATACACACAGAACAAAATACAGTTAAAATAAAGTTATAAATGTTTGATCAGGTCTGTAATTCATTGTCTGCTAAATCTAAAGAGCAATGTTTTTATTTAGGGGTCAGTGATTCCCATTTCCCAGTAATCCTACAAAAAAGATTTCTAATATTCCAAGTTCATTAGCTTATTATGAAGCCCATGTGATTTTGAGGGAGTGTTCCGTTTTACCTATAAAAGCATTGGGAATGGTAATCTTCAGCCACATCCGGTCTCGCACCTCCAGTCCTGACTCTGATGATGCCATTGCTTTAGCTACTGTTGCCATGTCACTGTGAATAGACAGGTGGAATTCCTCGAAGCCTGCAAAGGTCATAAAAAGCTCTTTGAGAACATGTAGATGTTATAGCCATTATTAACTAATGAGGAGGTTAAAGGTTTGCAGACATTATTATGACATGGACAAATTCATTTCATGTCTGTGATTAATCACCAACATTTCTGATTACACACTCAGTTGTTAGGGCTATGGTCAACAACACGGTTAGCAATGGATTGGCAGATGAAGTGTTTCTCAGGCAACAGGAAAACAGCAGACACAGCACAGGTGGATTATGGGAAGGGTACAACACTTACGCTCAGTCTCTGGAATGGAGCTTGTGATGGAGGAGCTGGTGGAGGTGATTGTGCTCATGGAAGGGCTCATACCGTACACCGGGTACGCCCCCGTCATCGCGGCAGTGTGGGACACCCAGGCAGCAGGGTCTATGGGACGGATCGGCTCACCTGAAAAATACAGGGGGAGTCAATGAGTGACCAAAAACAGTCAAACAGAAAACAAGACATTATTAAAAACATATTGTTTTTAAAATGGACTCCAAACTCTGATTACATTTAAAAAGTTCCAAGTTCAAACCAAATTTGTTGAATAATAGTTTCACTTGGAAGTAAATTGGGTTATAAAATCCTTTTAATGTAATTTTAATTTTAGGATGTATCCCAGTGCACACTTACTTCGTGGAAGGGTAAAACAGCTACGCGGGTTTGGATCCCAACATTTTGCAACTGTCAGTGTGATGGGGCTGTAAACACAAACGCAAGTCAGTGTTGCCACAAACTCCTTGTGTCGATTCTAATGTGTTGATTCTAATGTCTCTCTAAACCAGACATCACAGCCTCTTACCCGGGTTTGTGAACTATTTCTCGCAGCACCCTCACTGCATCGTCATTACTCATGTTCTCGAAGTTTATATCATTCACCTGCAACATAACAGCACAACTTAGACATGCCAAACAACAGCAGAGACCACAGATGTGTTTATTATAGACCAACACAAAGTAACTGACCTGCAGAAGCATGTCACCCGGTTCAATGCGCCCATCAGCAGCCACTGCTCCACCCTTCATGATGGAGCCGATGTAGATTCCTCCATCACCTCTCTCATTACTCTGCCCCACTATACTGATACCCAGAAAATTATACTTCTCTATAACATAAGAAGGGAGGAAACACATAGGTCTGAAATGAATCATATTAATTTTAATACATGATCTTACAGAAGCTTTATTTATCCAACTGTAGACACACAGATACATGTGCACATACTCACCCATGTTTAATGTGACAGTTATGATGTTCAGAGACATGGTGGAGTCAGTTATACTGCTGAACGATGAGGACTGAGGAGGACAAGAGAAAGAGAGAGAGATGAGGACACGTCTAAACACGCAACAGTTTAACACTGACTACAGAGACAGTGGATGTCTGTCACGCATAGTACGCTCACCCTCTCCATCTTGGGTGCTTTGGGTTTCCGTCTGCGCCTGCGATGGCGTCTCACGAGCCGGGATGATGTGCTCTGCTCTGTAGAGCTGCTAAACCTGAGGGGACATCACCAATGACAGTATGCTTAAAAAACTACTTACTATAGGGCTCTACATATATTGCATATTGCAGTCTTCTCAGTTCTGATTGGATATGAGGGTCATGTGATGCATGTTGGCCAATCCTCTGTAGTACTGTAGTAGTGCAGACATGGTTTGTGTGGGCATTACAGAACATTATCTTCACGGTGAGAAGATATGTAATATTATTAGGTGTGTAAAATGTGTTTAAAGATTTAAAGACTTTTGTAGCATTTTTGCCACTTTTAATGATACCTTTTCATATAAAAGCAGTCAAAGTTTAGTTTTATTTTTCATGCACTCACTTTTGGAAATAAACAGGCTGTTTCATGCCTGTACCTTTAAGATTTCTATATAAAAATGTCCTTTATTGTAATTGTTTAACCTCCGTGCAGGTGAAAAACAGTCACAATCATCAGCGCAGGTCAAGCTGATAAATACTTTATAAGGATAGGAATCATGCAAATTTATTTAGATTCAGTATGATTCCTCATTCACAACCCCAGACATTATTATGTAAATGTTGGTCATCATGTCTAATGTTTGACATCACATGGCAATTAAATGATCCATTTTTGCAAATTAGTTTTTGCTATAAACATTATGGCTAAAAAGCATATTACATTTTATTTCTGATAAGCAAGGAAAGTCCTGTTTTCCATTATATATGGTCCATTTGTCACAGCGGGAGTTCTAACCAGCTCTGTTTACACGCTTAAAACCAAACTCAATTAAGAAAAAACATTTCTCAGAGATTGAAATTTGCTAATATCTCACCTGCTAGCAGAGTCGTCTTCCTCTGAGTCAAAAAAGCTAGTGGTGTCCAGCTCACTGCTCATCAGTGTTGAGGAGCTCTCGTAACCAGTGGCGTCCGGCCTGCGGACCGGCCGAGAGTGACCGTTCAACCTGCCTCCTGCAGCACACGCATTAACCAGGCCTAATATTTCCTCATCCACAGATATATATCCTGTCTATTGCTTATTCAATACAGAACAGACAAATGAACTCACCATGGTCATGTATGTCTTTCCTACGAGGCCTCTCTCTCTCCCTTTCCTTGACTCTGTCTCTCTCTTTTTCTTTTTCTCTATCTCTGTCCTTCCGGAGCGATGGACTCACCTCAGGCTCGGTGTCATTGCCCAGGTCATCTTGGCTCCCAGCAGCATTCGCACTGGATAGAACGAGACCGATGGGAGAATGAGCAAAAAGGGAGACATTTTGAGAAAATAACATTTTATTCTGGCTTCTAAAGCAAACCCTGTCAATTTCTGATTTGAGATTTGCTCTTTTAAACTGGTTCTATGTAATGTTTACTTTATGAATCAAAGTGTTTGTAATTCATTTGAATGAATGTTTGTTTGTTGGGGGGAGTGATAGGTTGAAAACATAAACAGCTCGGAGACAATCAATATAAACAAAAAAACACATTGATAAACAGCAGCAGTATTTAACAAAATATTTACTTCACGATCAAAACTGCTGTCTGTGAAATTCTAAAAACATTTCTGAATGTTTAGTCTAGCACTTTTTATACTTTTTATCCATATTAACCACTGCAACAGTAAATCCTGGCAAGCTCTTTACTTCATTTTTACAGTCAACATTCACATGAAATAAACTGTCATGAAAACTTAAATATAATAAATAGCAACAAGAAGCAACAAACTTCCTAGAATTTAGAAAACTTTCAAGAATTTAGAAAGCTGGAGTTCAAACTTCTCACTGATAATGACGATATGGTGGGGTTCCTACTCTGTGAATCTGTCTGTCATATTTTGTTGACGTGTGAGGGGGGAGAGTTTTTATTTGTGGTGATAGCCTTGCCGCTTGTTCTCATGTGCACCAACAGAGAGCGCTCATAAGTTATATTTTCAGCTGTATTTTTCTGCAACAGCTGTATAGTGCTGTTGGCTGTTGCTGTTTCCAGTGACTTAATAATTAACCTTCACACACAAACACACTCACGCAGAGGGAAGCCACGCTGACTGACAGACAGAATCTATACAGCAATTGTGGCTACACAATTTTGTTAATAATCCATGATTTTATCACAGTGTCATTTTTATAACCAATATTGTGATTTGAACTGTAATACGATAACATGTGATACAGCTGATATGATGTCATATATGATATATCTTTTCCATATAAAGCCTAAATGAACAAAACATTAATCTGGCGTGTCTTCAAACTGCAGAAGATGGTGTTTTGGGTGCCAGTCTTCAGTTTGAGATGTTGCACTGATGGAGAACCATTGAGTTTACATATGTTATTGACAACAGCTTTTCATTTCAATGCTCTTGATTGCAAATTTGGACAAATACTGATATTATGAACCCCAGTTAAGACTTGTCACAAGCAAAACAGTTTGGAATTATGAAAATGTAAACCTAGAGATCTTTGCATGTTTTGAAGCCATGTTAGAAGCAAATGCAACGTGAATGGTGCTAATGTTGAGCATGCAAGCATTGCTAACTCTGAGACTGATAAAGTGAATCAAGTGTATTCTGAACACTGTATTATAAGGCTTATGCATGCTTAGCGTACATGCAGTAAACTACACAGAACTGAGTGCAGCATATTACCTGTGAAGCAAGCAGACCATGTACTTATTTAATTAAAACTCAGCCTTTTGCAGTTTAATAATTGCTTAAGGTTTTTTGTGAAATTTTAAATCAACCATTTTTTCAGCTCTAAAAACAATGTTTTACCTTTAACTAATTCACTGGAGTCTTTTATTTACCCACCTCCACATTTATACCAAAGCACTTAAAGCATCAGTGCCTCTGTAGGTAAAACACTGATTAATGCATCTCTCTATGATGGCCTGTAGGGTTGATTGGATTTAAATAATGAGGGCTGCACTTTATTGGAAAATACACACACAAAACCGTGACTCACATAGTTCTTCTTAACACACTCCCTGTAATCAGACTGATGTCATTAAAGGTACTGGCATCCCGGCACACTTATTGGGGACTCAGATTAGTTATTTAGTTATTAGGAAACTGGTGCCGATGAGGCTGAAAGGTAATAAAGGCTTGTCAACATCAAGTGCCTCCTGTTTCTAACTACTGTATCTTTACTGGCTATATACTGCAACTTATAACATCAGTCTAGAACCTACAGTACAATATAACTGATAAATTTTCTTTCATTTTTTGTATTGATTAAAGTTACTTTTTTATATTGCATTATGTTTGTATTGTTATTTTTAATTGCTTTATTTTATTTTGTTCATTATTTGAATGCATTTTAATGCATAGCATAAAATCAGATGTCTTTCATCCTTTATCAATCATCCTCATTAAATTTTCCCAAGGATAAAGAAGAAAAAGAAGACAATTTGAAATACGCTGGTAACCAAATAACATTGACACACATTATATGTCATTGTATGGGCACAAAACTACACAGTCATTTCTCAAAATATCTTAAGTTAATTATAGAGTTAATTATAAAAAATTTTCATTTTTGGGTGAACTCAATTCTGCGCACACATGTATTAGTTCTTACACTCAGTCTAATGTAGATGAATCTGGTACATTATAAATGAGGGAGCCTGTGCACACAATTAGTCATTTGTATTAAACACAACCAAACCATCTCCAAATAAGAGCTCAAAACCAGCTGAAACACAATAACACCATTCATAAAAGCTTAGATGTTTTTTAGAGTGCCATTTTTATGCTACTTATAACTGATCAAGTTTGAAAGCACTTCATATTAGATATTGAAAAAGACTTTTACAGGGTCATTTTTCATACAATTATGTATTTAATTTCCAAAAATAATATATTGAATAAAAGCACTTTCATACATGGACGTAACACATTTTTCCGACCTGTAAAAATCCAGATTTCCTGTTTGCACACATTTTATGCACAATTAGCGAGTTATTTTGGTAGGCTTTCCTACAAATGAATACACACACACACACACCCACACACACAGTGAGGAGCAGCTGTGGGGTTACTGACTGGAAGGAAGGGGGTCTGGAGTCTCCAATGCCTCCTGTCCTTTCCAGAGGGGGCGGCACCTCTGCTTGAGCGTCTGTGCATACAGAACCACCGTCAGAACCGTGAGAGCCGTCTGCAGACACCAGCTGCACAGAGAAAGAGAAACACAATGTAATTACCTTAGAATTTAAAATAACCTTTTATGGTAAAGATATAATCTGTCACACATGACTTTGTAAACGCAATGTTTCAGTGATGCACTTACAATGTAAGCTTACAAGGCAAAGCATTCTAGAGATTTAAAGGACAAAAGATTGAAAGCTTGTATTTATGTTTATATCAATTACTTAATACTGAGATAGTTTCATACAAGAAAGTGTGTTTTTGAGCTGTTAAAATATAGAATGTTTCATTGGTTCAACTTGGAAAACACTGTGTATTCTAGTGTTTATCCAGTGCAATGCCCCATAGACTTCCACTGTGAATGCATTACTGTAAATCAGATTTTTACCTCTATTTACAAATAGAGGAATGAGTCAAAATGCTTTTCATGCTAATCGACAGTGTGCCAGAGTCAAACTTTATCCTGAACTAGGAACGTTCCCGTAAAAATGAAACAAGTTGTGAGTCCATGCTTTTCTCCATGGTTTTAAATACACTCAGGCCTGAGGAAACAAGGGCATGTAATTTTTAGCCTAGGAGAGAAACAAAATGAGTCAGAATGCAGTGACTATTGGAATACTTTCAATCTCCTACTGGATAAACAGAGGACCTAATAGAAGACCCCATTCACCCAGATACGTCCTGTGACATTGACCACAATGTGCTGCATTTGAGTCCCAACGCCACACAAAATCTGATTTAATTTTCTTGTTAAGGATAAGATATTTCAGAAGTTTTTTTATTCACCCTGTGACTTCCCTGTGACTGCCAATCAGAGCCAGCATGGAAAAGGAACAGCGAAAACATGGAGAGTGGCCTTTTTAACCACCTATGGATGTAGGATGAAACGCACGTGATTCTGAACAGCTGTATCGATCCAGCACTACAGTAGATAGAGCTGAAACCGGTGCAATAACAGTCTGACCACTAGATGGCTCTCCAGCACATTTGCATTGGAGTTGCAGGGCCTGCAAGTCCTTCGATGTCCTGAGCCAAATCCCTCCCTGCCTAAAAGCTTCCACAGGCTCGGCTAAGCATGGGAAAGTTGCTGGTGTGAATCTGAAACAGGGGCAGTAAGAGGACGTGCATATTTCCCTAGCCCCAGGTTCCTGCCTCTCCTGGCCGCTGGGTTGGAAAAGTGCATATGAGGATGGCAGGGAGTAAAGCAGCGATAAAGAGCTCACCTTGTGTTTGTCCATGGAAGAGGGGATTTGAGGGACAGGGATCTGGCAACATAGCCACTCCACTGTGTGTGTGTGTGTGTGTGTGTGTGTGTGTGTGTGGGTGGGTGGGTGCATGTGTGCTTAAATCCACTTAAAAAGTGTTTGTGTGTGTGTCTTGGCTAACAGAGAAAGAATTGTGTTTTTTTAGAAAGGCTAAATCAGAGGGAGGTGATGTGTTTTCCAGCATAGACACAGCACCTTTATGCATCAGATTGTCCATGAAATACAAGTAATAGAAACAAAATTTTGACAGAATATCTGACAGTATTTTCTTAACATGTGCACTGAGCTGTAAATAACACAGAGGAATGTAAGTGCATTGAAACATTGCATTGTGAAATCAAGTATGAGTCAAAAGCCAATGCCTCTGTGTGTGCGTGTATACCTTTTAACTGTAATGTGATGGTTTTCAGAGGTAAAACAGGATATTCAGTACAAGGTAAATGTCTGCCAATATTTTATTTAAATTTTAAGTTGTTGTTCCATTCCAGAATGTACCAGTACAGCACTGGCTGTGATTTCGGTTTGAAAAGTAGCTGGAAGAAGCAAAAAACAAACATTTTTGTTTTGGACTGATGAATCATTCACACTGGCTCTCAGCTTCGAGAAAATACTCATGCAGTACAGTCAGAGTTTGTGTGTGAATTTGTGCATGCCAAATAATATAGTAATACATAATACCAATAATACATAATACAGTTTGAATGACACATAACGGCAGATGGGCAGAGGTGTGGTGCATCCCTAGTATTAACACCCAGTCATTTAAAATGATAAAATGGATTGTTCCGGTCTTGAAAGCTCTACGATCAATATCAGTGCTTTATTCAGGAAGGACCTGCTCACAGAGATATTATATATATCACTGCAGCATCCATAGCTTATTGTAATTTATGATCCACAGCAGCGCTTTGTTACTGTAAATGTCAGGAACTGTGTCTTTTAATAGAAGCGCTGAATACTGTGGAGATTTAAATATACATCAGCTATACATCAGCTAAGGAGTATACATCAGCCTGACATCAGCTAAGGAGTAAATTTAGTCACTTAACAAAATGAGAGTAAACAGTCAATTCTGATTTCACCTTTAGAAATCAGTCACCTTTTGTCACCTTTAGAAGGGCCATCTCAAACTCATCTTCTAGTATTCACTGCCACACAGCACAACAATGAGTAAAATATTACCCAACTCTGACATAAACACACACAGCAGACAAACACCCACAAAAAAGACAAAAACAGCTCCAAATTTCAAACCCAATTATGTCCATCTGATCACTATAATAAGGTATTGAAACAGCATCTAACACACACACACACACACACACTTGATTATTCCATCCAGGGTCTCTGGGAGCAGATGTTTGCTAACCGCTAAACACTTGCGGTCAATTTAACGCATCCAAACACAGACCCATGCTCAACTGAGCTGGTCTCTGAGTGCTTGTCGCCTGCTTTAGATATTCATGCTTCCCTCGCACCTGAGACGTTTTAAACAAACCATTAACACCAGGACAGAGAGCACGGTTACATTCTGAGGTAAATGAAACACAAGGAGATATGAGGGCGGTTCTCAGTCTGCAGGTGTGTGTGTGTGTGAGCTCACTCACCCATGATACGACACGTCCATTGAAGCATGGTAGTTTGGCATTGTCATCCGATATCTCTTCTTTCACCACCCTGTAGCAACAGAAAGAAACAACAGGCCTGCTGAATGTTTCATCTGAGGAGACACACATGATCATTGTTAGAATAAAGAATCCACTATGGTTTGGTCTTGCAAATAACCCATTTACTTACACCAACTTTTGTTTGAGATCAATGACAAAGAAGAAATGTGTGAAGAAACTTGATTTTACATTATCTGAGGGAACGGGTGGTTGTTAAATAAAAAGCCTTCCTGTAGCTCAACTGGTAGAGTGTTGCATTAGCAGCCCAAAGGTTGTGGGTTTGAAGCCAACAAATGCAAGTACTGTGAGGAACTTTATTTTAAAAAGTAATAGCCCACTTTCATTCCCTAAATAACCCTAAATATGAGCAATCGTAACAATGACACCTTCCTTTGGGAACTCCACTAAATGAGTAACACCATCAGTTCCACTTCCAAAAAGCCTCTTCGCACACACACAGATTTGCCCCCAATATACGGTTAAGTAAACCCACACACACAGGTTAATTTAGACTCCCATAAACTAAAATTCAAAGCACACGCCCCCTGCCCCTCCTCCTTCCCAGCTGCTCTTTCAAAAAGGTGCTGACCCGGGCGATCTCCTGTCACCATGGAAACCTTTGTCAAAAAGGGAGAGAGTGAAAGACAGCTGGCTGGTAAAGCATTTCAGGTTTTTAGAGAGAGACCATGTGATTTATTAACAGCATAACTCAATTAAGCAATCATGATTGCATTTATGCAATATAAATTGAAACCACTTTCATCACTGGCTATCTTTAATCACACACATTTTAATCACAAACAGTCTATGTAGGAGTGACACAACAGTAAAGCTGGGCTATAGAACAACAATAATAATGTGCACCACAAAATGCACTCATGCATCTTTCAAACAATTACAAAATAAGTAATCATACAGACCACAACTCCTACATTTTAATGGACATAGTTCCAGCCTTAGATGGCATGCCCACTATCTTATGCATATTGCACACAAGACCTTGTCAAAATAGCAAGCATGAAGGTCAATGAATGTTGGTTGACTTTATTGCCATTTTCAGAGTCAAGCAAGCAGGTTTATCAGCCTTTGCAGCTACTAGCTACTGATTTAGCCATAAACCATATTGTCCTATATGGATAAGAGTCATGCCTGAGTGACCGTAACATCTCAGAGTATATATGAGCGTCGCTACTTTTAATATTTAATACATACAGAACTCTACATATTGGTTGCTGGGGGTAGAACAGTGGGTAAAACACGTTTATGCTTTAATCTGCCCAGCATCCCAATCATACTCTCTCTCTCCAAATTCATGTCTTTCTATACTTTCCTGTGAGCTAAAAAAAAGCCCATAAATAAAATAATAAATAGCTCTGTATGGGTTCAGCACCATTCACTGGTCCATAATTTATTTATTCATCTTTATTATCTCATAACCTCCTCTGGTCTTGCAACAGGAAAAATTAATTTAAATAAAATGAATTCAAACAGATGTTATGAAATGAATCTTCTGCTTAACCTATTTACATCCACATTCAGAGCTTTATTTGTGTCATACATCCTCTCTTTTTCTCTCCTCCTGTCATTTAAAGCTGATCTAATGAAATCCTTCAGCAGAAATTGTATGTGCTGAACTCGCATCTGTTTATGCGGCGAGTCAGAGTTGCTCAGGTCCTGCCTGTCATGTGTGTCCTAGAAAGTCTATGTGTGTGAATGTATAAAATTATTTTGTGTCATGCAACACAGTATAAATATATAGTGTACTAAAACAACGCTGTTTGGAGCTGCATTAATGAGCACTAGCACTCATTTTCTTCTAACTTTCTACTCACTAACATTTTCTGCATTTGAAAGATGCGTTCATCAAACCAATATCCATTCAGGCTATACATGAAATTATACATGTTAATGTTCCTGTAGCTCAACTTGTAGAGCATTGTGTTAGCAGTGCAAAGGCTGTGGGTTCGATCCCAGAGAACATAACTACTGATAAAAAAATGTATACCTGTAAGTCACTTTGGATAAACAAAAGTGGCTGCCAAATAAATAAATGTATGTTTATTACTTGGGGTATGAACACCTGACCTTTGCATTGCTAGTGGCATTCTGTACCACCTGGGCCTCAAGAAAAAATAACAGGACACCAAGACAACACATCATTCTCATAGACAGAAACTCCCCACTTCATGTTTTCTGATGAGTATTTTGATTAGGAACTAGATTGTACATAATCCATTTACACTCCCAATCACAACCTCACACACTGAATATGCTGGAAGACTTTATTTGCCTGTGTGTATTTGCATAAGTAACAGATTATATCCCACAGTATGTAAACAAAGGCCTCTGATTGGAGATTTTATGAGCACAGTGACTGACAGCTAGCTGTAAATTCCAGTCTGAGCACTTTGTTGCTTTTAGTGAAAGGATTTTACATTGTTCCACAGCACAGCCTCTAATCCCACTTGGGCTGTGCAATAAAAACTCAGCAGGGCTGGTGACATAATAGGCTCAGAGAGCAGCTCTACACCTCCTTTTCTTACTCTGTTCTTCTCGTCTACACTTCTCATTCCTTTAGCAGCATGAGGTCTTCTCCTAAAGCAGTCTGCTTTAAAATTTTTCAGTAAGCCTGAATAACAGACCGAATCCTGAGATATACTTTCACTTTCAGTAACAGTTTACCTTAAATTGAAACATTTGTCATCATCTACTCACTTGCACGTCAATCCAAATTCAATTTATCTTTAGAAAACAAAAGAAGATATTTTGAAACATGTCTGTGCCCAAAAGTGAAAATATTTCTTGTCCTAAAACAAGCCTACCCAGCATAAACAGTTACATAAAGTGACAGGAAATTATTGTGAAACTTTTAATAAAATAAAAAGATGTTTCTCATAGTCACTGCAACTGCCATAACTTCTCTTCTATAGCTCTAATTTTTTCAAAAATCTTCTTCCTCTGGTCAGCATATCCTCCATGTCTTCTCCATTTACTTCAGCCACAAAGCACAAATATTTGCACACGCAGCCTTCACCAAGTTAGACCAGTGGAACTTGGCCAGTGTGTGCAGACGACTTCTGTGTGTAGACACGGACCATTGATTTGTAAGCAGAGCAGATCCTTAATAAAGAGATCGTCCTTCTTCATAGCTTGAGTTGATTAGATTCAGTCCAGAAAACGAGTCTTCACTCCCACAGCAAGAGAGATTGAAGCAGGGAAAGAAAATGAGCGGAAAGGACAGTGGTTGGGAGTGAAAGGGTGGGATGATAGCAATCTCAAAGTCATATTAGTCATGAATTCTGTATTCATTTTGTCAATCGTCTGTATTTAGAGACAGTTGGGCCAAAGCGTAAGACCTCCAGACAATGAGACAGTGAAGCAATGAGGTCCACTGAGACCTAACACACACACACACACACACACACACAGGCAATGCTAATAACCTGGAAATTGCACACACATGCAATATGCTAATACCTTTCAACACACTTGAAGAACTGAACTTTTCACATGCACCAGGGGGAGGACAAGACAGGAAAATAAAGCAGGGAAAGTAGGTCAGTCTCCTTTAAAGAAACATCCCTCCATCAGAAAGAACAAGTCAGCGTGTGAGTGAAATCCTCGCTGATGCTCAGGTTTACCGGGCTGACCACCCCAACGGCACACACTTATTTTTTCCTGACATACTGGAAATCTTAAACATCTATCAAAAGAGCCTAAATATTATGTTACAAACTGTCTTAATGCCACACACACAATCTGTCCACCACAAAGTTCCAACAGGAACACTTCATCCAAAAATGAAAACTAGCACATAAATTACTTAACCCCTAAGGCATCCTAGGCATACAGGACTTTTTGCTTCCCAGCTTTATAATGACATTGAAAAGTGCCAGAGATTTTGAAGATTTAAAAAGCATACATATCCATCCATCATAAAAGTAATAAATGCTCTTAAAGGTTATAAATGCCTTCTGAAGTGTAACAATACATTTGTGAAGAAAAGATATTTAATAGATCGATTTATTTGAATGCAAATATGTCTGTGTTAAAAAAGCTGAGAGTAAGAAATAGCAAGAAAATCCTATTGTCTTATCCTTAAACACTCTATAATGTGAAATCAATGTTTCATATGCTATTTTAAAATATTTCAATATTTCAATGAATTAAACACCAAATAGTGAATGACCCTCTGTATATTGACAGAATGACTAACCTACGAGTCTCCACTAATTAAGTGTTTCATCAATGCCCGACATTTCTGTATCATGATTCTCCATCTGTCTGTGAAATGAATGTGAGTGTGTGTGTGTGTGTGTGTGTGTGTGCTATAATGATTATCATGATGCTAATGACCTAACTGGCCCTGCAGCTGTTATCAGAGAGACCCAAGAGAGAAGCTGACACAAACACACAGGGCACAAACTGACTTTCATCACCACATGCTCCAAATATTCTTTTACTAGTTTATCTAGGCCTAATGTACCTGACAAGATCTCTCACTAACCAATAACAGCTTATAGAACTGTTTCTATTATCGAACTAGGGCTCAATAACAAAGATGATCCACTAGCCCAGGGGCAGTAAGAGAGTTTTGTGCAGTGAATGAACTATTTTCTAGTGTTATCTAGCCAGGGCTGCTTTATCAGAAGCATCAAATGTCACTATATGAATTTACAGCTACAGAAACATTAAGCTGTAAATGTTCCAGATATTGTTCCAAACAAAATAAGGAGTTAAAAATGACAAAAGTATAAACATTTTTGATGGCAACACTTTTGATCATGGACTAAAACTAACAATCTGATCTCTTCTCAGAAGCTGATGATACATCTACTGTGAGGTCAGCTGTAGTTTGTCATACTATGATGTCAGCTCCAATGTCTCAATACATTCTTGACTTCATGGGATGAAGTCACCATATGTAGACAGATCCACTACAAGATAGAAGGACAGTGTATTGTTTTGTATGTGTTTACATAATGGGTTACAAAGTAGCTTAAAGGAATGTCTGTCTACCTTCTGTGTGTGTGTGTGTGTGTGTGTGTGTGTGTGTGTGTGATGGAAGAAACCTGACTCACTTACAAAGATCCAGCCTCAAACAGCCTCATCACCACCCTTTCACTGCATAATCTATAACAACAACACCGCACATAATCTATACACAGCACATAACCTAATTAATTTGATCTGTTATAACCTGATCATATATGCAATACTGTAGAAGCTTTAACCACATGATGTTACTGTCATAAATTATAATATCAATATCACAAGCGCTAATCTGCCTTCACTTAATCGTCCTGTTGTTCCAGGTCATTGAAAAGAAGTTGATGTTGAAGTGAAGAAGTTGAAGCCAATGTTTTGATTTGGAATCACACACAGTGTAATAGGCATAGATCAAACAGGTCTGTTTTGTATCACGTCCTGGTGGTGGAGAGTCTGCAAGTGATTATGTCACAGGGCATGGAACAATGGCTGGCTGTTTACCTTAACAAGCTGCTTTGGACAGTACATTGGTACAAACAAGCAGCGTGGATGCAAGAAATTGTGTTAGCATGGTTCTGTTTTGCAGGTGTTGGATGGGTTTGTGTGTGTGTGTGTGAGAAGGTTTGTATAGTTTGGCTTCTAAAGAAGAACCCTCTGGCATGCCAACAAAAGCAAACGAAAAGCAGATCACATGGACTAGAATTTAGCAACTTGACACTGTTCATTGTGGGTTAACAGTGACTGTGGAAATCTGCTCAGGGGATCAGTAAGTATGATTCCCAAATGGTCGGTTTTTAAGTCAGCATTCCAGACCTCAGCCGCTTGTTTTGGGTGGTGCACCACAGCACTAAAGTGCACTTTACCTCTGAAGAAATACTGAAGGAAACTTTAAACACTGACGGAATATGATACAACGTATGCTGCAAAACTGGGGCGGTGACCAAATCAAAAGGACTTTTAAACACCTACATTTTAAAACTAAAAGCATGCTGCTTTTAAATGAATAGCATCAAAACAGCATCTTGTCAATAACAATAGGTCACATGAGTCTTGAGTTAGGCCACATATACAGGGATGAATTAATGGATATTAGAGGTCTATAGTATTTCCAGGTTTTCCATGGCCAAAAAAACCCTGAACGATTAATTCATATTAAATAAATTACTCCACCCGGCAGGTGGTTCGTAAATGACACGTTACACTGCAATTATCCTGCCATTTATCCTGATTTAATACAGAGCAACGATGTACTTGTAGTTGTCATTGCTTTGAAATGAATATAACAATTATTGTTATATTAATGCAATACACCTGATCTGTCACTAAAACTCATCTCAGACTTTCATTTATACTGACTCCGATCTGTATAAGGACCACTGATTGCACAATAAAAGCGTATGTGTACTGCTGGACACTGGACAAGATTTACTGCCGGTCTATTCATACGCTGTATAAAGCCACCGAAATCAATATCAGCTAATACAGAGAGAAAAGCTGATTTTGTTCGCGTCTGTTTGAGAGAAATAGCGATACGGGGTTTAGTTATAGAGAAATTAACCAAACAACAGTGGTTATAAAAGTGACATGTCTGGGAAAACGAACCAGGCAGGATACTAATACAAAGGGTTGTTTTGTATTCTTATACGAATATTTTGTCTTACCCAAAATCATCGTCCATGGATTTGAAGAAAAATTTGTAGTTGGGTTTATTGAGGGCATTTTTGAAGTCGGCGAGAGTGACGCTGTCGGCGGGTACGGGTAGTTTGATGAGATAGGGAGTCTCCTGCTCGTCGAGGTGATAGATGATCTTGGTCTCCGCCATGGCGGGCCGTTGCTGACGGACAGGCCGTGCGCATCAGCGCCACAGCGGCGCGCACTTCCCGCCTCCACCGCGGAGCTCGCTCAAGCGCACGTTCTCCTCACAACCACTGCGTCCCCCTCTTCGTGCAACGGGAGAAAAGACAATATGTCGCGATCGTAAGCAACACAATATACTTAATAATTATAGTCTAATAGAAGGTCCTCGGCGTTTTCTTTGGAGTATAAAGGGAACGCACACACGGTCCTCAGTCTCTGGGCTCCCTATGAATACTGTCGCTTACCTCCTCTGTCCTTTGGAAACAGCTGTCGGCCGACGTGAGAAAGCCCCTCCTATCGATTTAACGCTGCACTCCCTCTACAGGACGAGCCTTAAACATTCTAGTGTCGTGGGTGTTTGTTTTTATTATCATTTACTTTTATTATACTTTTGCTGTTGTTGGAGAGCTGTCTGGTTCGTAGCGAAGCATTAAGCAAGTGACACTGAAGTCGTATCAATAACAAAAATCTCGTTTTTATTGCTTGCAAACACACCGTTATTTACGTTTATTACTATTGACATTTGTAGCTGTTTTAGGAGCGTTCATTTGTAATATAACACACTTGCACCAAGTCGTTCCTTAGAGCCACCAGGGGTGCCTGGGAAAGTGATTTATTATTAGTGCCCCAATACTGCCATCTAGAAGACAAAAATAGTCCCTACACTGTGGGGCGATTCCCAGATCACAAAGACCTTTTAAAGGGAGTTATTTATCGTGGCAAAAATTGTTGTACATGTGCGGATTTTGCGAGGTCTGATGGCAAGTAATGTGTTATACTAATAATCTTAAAATATGTCTTAATCTAGTGTCTATAGGGTGCAGTTTTTACCATTATGAATAACAGGAACGGCAACATGTAAATGTCTGGTCGTTTTACAAGAAATATCTCTAGGTTTCATTTTCTTGTAATTTTTGAATAAATTCAAATCTTTATCCATAATTCACTCTGTTGTGCATTTAAACAATAGAGAATTATGCAACATACCAAAAAAAATCCTCAAAGTGCTTCCATTTTTTAATATATGACATTGCTGAAACAGTCTTAGCACACACAAAGGATCAGTGAAACATTCATTAAAAAGCCTTTGGTGAAAACCAATCAGGGTGAAAACTAAACGTTTTATTGTTGGCTGTTCTGCACGCAGACCTGCCAAAAGCTATTGGTTAACAAATGATTTCACTTGGTGATAAGTGTCAGTCATATGATCTCTAAGGAGAATTAATGTGAAATGTTAAAATGTGAAATCCAAAGTAAAACCTCAGACTTGGCACATAAACCGCACACTGATGTCATTTGTTACCTGTAAAAGTTAAGCAGTGTGTTTGTGATTAAGGCCACATACAACAATCATAGACCCATCAACCCCACTCCACATGCATTTTCATTACTAATTTAAGGGAACTTTAACTATAAACAAAAAAATAGCAGGACTGAAGGAAACACATCGTCTTCATAACAAAAAATAATTGTATCACCACAATCTTTCACTTCCTGAAAATAACTAACATTTCGTAAATTTTCTAGGGCAATGATCACCAATGTCACCCATATGGCTCAAATAAGAAACACAGGCTGTTCAATTGGGTAGCAGTGTTGAGAGCTTTAAAAGGCACTAACATGACTTCACCTCATACACATGGCTGACATACCTGAGACCCAATGCTGAGTGGATAGCACCAGGAAAGAGAGACTTGAGAAAGACTCCAGTTACCAGGAATCAAACAAGAAAAAGCCCATTTGTCAAAGAAATGTGGACGATGTCTATATGGTCTGCTTTAGGCATTCAGAGGATTTGCCAAATAAGCAGGTATAAGCATCCAAGAAGTTTTAGATCTCAAACACTGTCCAGGATAAGGATTCACAAAGGATTGGTCCTCTATAGAACACACCTGCTTTAATTATTGCATAAGTTCAAACATGATTTTTCAGCTGAACTGGGGGGGCAAGCAAATGCAATGCATGCAAACTTAAATTACCTGATGTGCATTGTCCAAAGGAACATATGACATACATTTACACACACAAAGATAGTGGCTAACAGATGGTAGCCTGTATCCTTGATACTGATTTACCCCTATCCATATGTGTGCACTTGAACACTTGGGTAACGGTGTAATAACAATCACATGACATGATGGCATGGTCATGATGACATCACATCACATCACAATGACATGGGTCCTCCACTTTGTTCCACAGCCCTGAGCAGCTTTATATTTAGCTTATAAAAAAAATCACTGCTTGCATTTTTAAGCAGACGTCCCAGTGTTGGAGGGCATGTGCAAACACTGACCACCCATAATGCATTGCTGTGTCCTGTGCAATTTATGCTCCACTGATATCAACTGAATCCTCCTGCTTCTTCACAGAAGTGTCCCATACTGTTTTAAACTCAAGCCGACACATTGACGTCTCTCAGGGCCATGGTCCCGTTGGCAGGTGGGTCCGTGGGTGATGAAGGGACAGAGGGTGGAGATGACAGTAAAGATGGGGCTGTGCTGGTGCTGAGAGCACTGCTTTGGAACATCATCTGCTGAAGAGTCCTGCGTAAATTTGGGTGCAGACGGCCCTGAGTTTGATAAAACACCTCTACAGCGAAACACTTCATCACTCCTCCACATAGATCCTCATAAAGGGGCACTGTGTACATTCGCGAGGTCTGGAGAGCAGAGAGTAACAGGATAAAAGATAAAGACCTGACACTCTAAATGAGACAAAATAAAACCTATGCCAAAAACAGCATTAATACAGTGCCACATTTTTATTTAAAACAGCAAACAAGTACAAAGTCAAAATGTTTAATAAAAAGCAGTCACAACACCTCAACTGCATGATATTAGTCAACTTTGACTAATATTACAAAAACATAAAAACTAAAACAGCTTCTACATGTGATAAATAAAAGCCAAAGATCATATGAGACAGTGTTACTTCAGTCTTTATTAATTAAACTTTATTTTAAAGTTTAATTAAAGTTTAAGTTAATAAATTAAAGTTTAGTTAATAAACTTTATAATATTATGTTTTTTATATTTAAGTTAAAATATAATCTATAACCTGGCTTTATATACTGGCTATTTTACAATGACTTAAGGACTTATAAGAGAATATAAAGTTATTTTATATAACTTGACTCTACACTCACTGTACTTTATGTATTGACATGTTAGCCTAGTATAACAGGCTCAGATATCTCTGCAGTTACACTGTAGCCATGCATGGCTCTGTACACTTGTCTACACTTTAGAAAACGGTAATCAAGAGCATGTTTTTGATGTAGCAAAAGGGTAAACCAGCCTAACCGGTTGTGATTTAATATCCCTTTACAACTGAAAAGAGACATGACGTCATAAGAAGTTAATAGTTCAGGACTAGCTGGGAGTCTTTTAGAAACACTGAAATGTGGAAATTAACCACCTTTTATGAAACATTAATATTTCAATTAAAACAATGAAGAAAATCCAGTTTAAAATGCGTGGAGTTTCAAAAGAGTGAAAAAAGCATTACAGAAGCACTCAAATCACTGAGGCACATTTTTATAAACCAGACTATCCCTATCTATTGAAAAACTCCAGTGTTTGTGCACTCTCAATGCAGTCAAGCAATAAAGACTGACCTGCCCTACAAAGGCTCAAATAGTCAATATGAACATACTGTCAGGTACAGCCTAAATGGCAGTTCTTTCACAAAACTTTATTCAACTCACGTGTTTATGCAAGAAGCTGCGAACCCGTGGAAGGTCAGGATAAAAGCTGTTACGCACTACAATCTGCAGCCATCGAATCTGGACTTCAGCGTTCATGTCATCCAACAAGGCAGAGTAGCAGCTTGACAAAAGGCTCATCACCTCTGAAAGGCAAGTCACACATTTCACATTACAAATAAAGAAGTATCAATAACTAAACAAGGGGCTGGACTCTTAATACCTTGAGGCAAAGGTGAGCGGTCCAGAAGTCGGTCCAAAAAGAGAACAGTCTGAAAAGTGCTCCATGAAGAGAGGTCAAATGTTGAAATCGCCTCGGCGTCAGGGACATCTGTACCCCAGAGGTCACACAGGTTCTGGACAGGGCCTGTTAGACCCCTACCAGCCGAGAGATTGGGTTCACATAATGGAGGACCACAGCCATTCAGCCATCGCTCAAATTCTAGCCCTGAGCAAGAGAGTAGGCGAGAAGGAAGGAGGGAAAGAAGAATCACATTTATGTTTATTTAGCCTCCATCTCTCACACTGCTAACGTTGCTTTGACCCCTCACTGCGTATTATGACTGGCTCACCAGGACAATTCAACTTAACTGAGGACAAGCGGAGCACAGTGAGATGAGTGGGTGTAAGCGTCTGATTGAGGGAGTGGGTGATGGAAAGACTGTAACTCACCCTCTCGCTGAGCAACACAGCTCTCCTTCAGCTCTGGGAAAAAGCCGAGGAAGAAGTCTAGTAGGTCCTGAGCAACAACACTGCTGAACCTAAACTTCTCCACATAGGCCTATAACAGTGCAGAGGGAAGGAATTCAGGAAAATGTATGTATTTTATGCTCTTATGAAGTGAAGTGAAAGTAACATGTATTTGTCATTTTTGCTATGTATATAATGGACAAGAATGTCTATGTATGTGCTGTGTACGTGTAACTATGCTTAATGTTTCTCACCCTAAGAAAATTGTCAAATTTCTTGATGTCGCCACACAGTTGTGAGAGGTAAGAAACAAAGCAGAAGCCTTTCTCATACGTGAACAGATTCATTAGACTGCTGGGGTTTACACCTATGGAAAGACAGAAGGTAAATAGAAAACATGACACATTAATCCCATGATTCAAGTGTTTTAAACTTCACATATGCATTTAAAGTACCTAGGAACATTTTCTAGGAGACTACAGTCTACAGTGAGGATTTTTCCCATTTCTTGTTTTCTGAAATCTGAGTGATGAGGAATGTTTGAAGCCATTTCAGGTGTGTGGAAAACGCACCATGTGCCAAACTAAGAGGCTTTACCAAACACGTACAAAAGTAGGTTAACATTGTGAAAAAGGTCATACCTGGCTCAAATTTGGCCTGCAGCTTACTGACAGGATTGTTGTCTCCAAGAAGACGCATCTGTCTGTGAAGAGCATCTAGACGGAACACTGTCTCAAGACAAGTAAATGCTTCTCCTGCATTAGAAAAGGGAAGAGAAATGTGGGGACACTGTTTTTGAATACGGATTTATATGAACCATTACATCTTGATGGTTTGCCAGCACAACATTCCCATAACAACTGGAATGGTTTAGGGAAGTATGAAGATGGGTTCATGTAATGGATATGTAAGCATGGTTTCTATGTAAGGAATGTAAGATATGACTGAGGATTTGAATACCATAGGCCTCTGTGGTAATGCGTCGCTGAGCATAAGTGGCCAGTCCCTCACTGAGCCACATCTCCTCCCAGGTGGCATTGGTGACGGAATTGCCAAACCAGCCGTGTGCTATCTCATGGATGACATCTATAAGCAGAAATTCCTGACTCTCCAGTATGGAGGAAATAATGAAGGTAAGACAGGGGTTTTCCATGGCAACGATTGGGAAGGAAGGAGGAAGGAATACTAAGTCATACCTGCAGAGAGAGACACGCATCTATTAAAGGTTCATTTAACTGACAGGTTAAGAGACAAAAGTTGGCATATATAATCAATTATTAAAAATACATATTGCAGATAGAACTGACCTTCCCCATACATAAGGTCCAAAGAGCCCCTCTGCCACATTGAGCCAGCGCTCAACACTGCCACCCAGCTTGCTAACCGCACATGTCAAAATGCATGGCTCTGCCCACACACGACTCCTGAGAGCACAGAACAAAGAGACTGGCCCATGAAACTAGACAAGAGCTGCTTTTACACAGAAGCAGGAACATTTCGTATTGCAGGAGTAATCATTTGCACAGTGATACTCTGTCATATTAACAACACACACCCTCCACAGTATAGGTAGAGCATTCACACATTGCATTCAGCATTGATCTCTAGTATGTAGGGTCTGGTGCAAATCTTCCAGCATTTCGACTAGAGAAGGTTTTAAAGCTATTTGTGGGGAAAATTCCAGAATAGTCAAAACTGAAATGCCTGTTACAAAGACTTGCTAAAAATGCCAAATTAACTTTCAAGCTGGTTATACTGATAATTTAGTGCTGGTCTAACTTGTTGGCATCTTAGACATGCTGTTTAAGGAATATCATGTGGATAAGATTGGTTAACCAGTTGTTCTTGCTACTTAGTAAAGCAGAAGGTTCCAGCTGGTAAGCTAGGCAACTAATATGGATTTATTGGTCCAGTGCTATGCTGTCTTTGGTAGCAGGGATTTATACACCATTTCTACTTAAACTAACCTGGGTCCAATGTCTGCATGCTGTAGGTCTCCTGCCACCAGGGCCACTAAGTAGGCAGGTACAGGGTATTCCATGGTGAACTGAAAAACCCTGTCCTGTTTGGAGTATGCACTTCTTGAGGCACTCATTAACACTGTGACACCGTCTGGTACCTGTGAGGACACAGATATTTAAACACAAATGCATAAGGATGTCACACTGGTATACAAAGCAAAAAAAAAAAAAAAGTAATACTGAGTGCCAATAAATTCAGTCAGTGCTATTTAGCAGCATGTGGACTTACCCTGACAGTGGCAGAGTAGGTGCTTTTAACAGCCGGAGTGTCAAAGCACGGAAAAAAAGATCGATTGCAGACAGAGTGACCCTGAGTGAAGACCAACGGACGAGTCTGTCCACATGTCAACTCTGCATCCAGCCACCAGATCTGACAGAGGGAACAGAAAGTAATGAGGTGAGTCAGCAGCTTTTTTTGCAACACACAAAAGCTTTAAACTTGCAAATGCATGAAGACAACTTAAAATAACAACTCAGCTTTGCTTAAAGTCACTTGTACTTCAGTAACAGTACGTGGTCTGTAGCTCTGTGGCTGCTTCATTTATTTATTTTGTTACAGTGCCAAAGGTGAAGTTGTTGTAAATGSTAAAAATGAAGGTAAAATTGAAGTTGTTGTAAATGGTAAAACTTKAAGGTAAAATTTTGATGAAGCTGCRGTGTTGCAGGAACAAAGGACAAATACCCACATATGGGTAAGCAGCTTACGTTATGACAATAAAGTTACACAGCAAGGTATTGACAGAGTGATTAAATCTAAGGAAAAACACAGAATTACACAAGTTCAAAATAAAATCCTTCTCTCTAATAGACAAGAAATTCTGAGGTTACAAAACGTACAATAATGTAACAACAAACAAGCTTGTTTTGGTAACCAACATAGAAACACAGCTTCTAATAGACTTCTCTGTACTAAACATGCCTGAAGTTATAATCATGACCTGGATATCTCCAGTTATCTGCTTAAGGCGACATGTCACTACACTGAGGTCAGTCTTATCAGTATAGCTCAGACTTCATACAGCCTTTCCTCTCTATCCATGCATGTGTCTAAATTGGTTGATGCCACAGGCACGTTACAATCCCATTTCTCAAAGGACCCCTTTAACCTGGCCAAGCAAAGCCCTTAAGATAAACAGGCAGAAACTAACGAAGGGTATTATCAGCTGTACTGACTGTCTGTGTTTGGATGCATATACATGTTTCACCCTAATCACAACTCTGAATACAATTTTCCTGTGCAATTTATTATTAGCGTGTATAAACCATAAATCGCCAGCTGTCACCATGTTGACCTTACCGCAGGGCCGTCTGTTGTAGTGTAGCGTATGGTGACACGGAAAGCCCGGTGGGGCCGGATCACGGCGGCCGGGAGGCTGATGTTTAGGGAGGATCCGTAATCAGTAAACGGTTCCACTCGGTAGCTGAGTGAGATAAACACATCAGGAGTACCGGAGGCGCCGGGAACCTTACAGTCCACGGAATGAATTAATAACGAGGGATGCGTGTCCAGAATGAGAGACTGAGCACCGGGTTGGAGGGGCGTAAGCTCCAGAACCTGCCACCCCGTCATCCTTTTAACGGCGAAGTTTAGGTGGAGATCCAGATGGAAATGTCGGAGTTTAAAGCTGTGGAAGTTGGACGCGGACGCGATGTCCACCAGGCGACAGTGTGCCAGACTCCGGCCGCTCTCGCAAGACTTACCGGGCACCGTCAACACTTTCCGACAGCAGCACAGCGTCGGCCGCTGCAGCTCGGCCATTGCAAAGTTTGGCGAATAAACACACGATGCGATGACGACGTCGACAAACTTTAAAACGCCGAAAGCACGCGGCGGTCTGCGCGATCGGTCACGGCGGACAATAAATGAACAAGCGATCGAGTTTGTTACATTGTTACTTTAGTTAAACGAGCGTTCAGGGTTGGACAGTCGGCCAGGCAGCAAAACGAATGCAAAACGAATGCAAAAATGGTAATAAAACGACAAGACGGCAGTAAAAACAGGCATAAAAATAACAACAAAAACAAAAGTCTACGTAAAATCCATCAGAGCCGTAGACACGACTGAGTTCAGCCTTCCGACCTCCATCTAAAGCGGCATATATATGGACGTCCCCGTCGGTACGACTCACGGTCCGTTCGCAAGGCAGACAGAGAGAGGGGCCAAAAACAATTGGGTGGAGAAAAAATAGTGCAAACCTGATGAGCAAAAACGATTTGAGTTAAGGGACTCCCTTAGAAAACAGGAAGTAAAAACAGGGGAGGAAATCACTTCGAGACGGCAAAGTTTTAAAGCTGCAGGGGGGCGCTGCTGAGCTCGCCCAGCACCTCATTGTGAGCCTTAATAACACTGTCCACCAATGAACTAATTGCTTGAAAACAACAACAGAGACAACAACAACAACACAACAACAGCGTCATACATTCAAAACAGTGGCGAAGCCCTAGATTACTAAAATTACTAGCATGACTAGAATCATTTACATCCCATCTATATTTTGTAGGTTCTGAACCCAGAACGAATGATCGGTAATACCGGTACTACCAATGTATCTTTAAACGAGACCGACGCTGAATGGTCATCCAAAGATGAGATTTTGGGGAAACAGTGACTGTCAAGTTATAAAAAAAGTACCACCAATTTAATTCTAAAAACGAATGGCCACATGCATGTTAATATGTTTTGATTCATGTGCAGGAAATATAACAGAAATGATGGCGAAAGAATTGATTTGGTTTGTATGAATTGGTGATAATTGGTGATGTTCATGTAGCTCAACTGGTAGAGCGTTGTGTTAGGTGAGCTAAGACTGGGGGGAACAGATACTGAAACACACATGTTGTACACTACACTGTTTGTACTGTAAGTCGATTTGGCTGTTAAGGCCAATTAAGGCATCTGTCAATAAAGGCATCTGCCAAATTCATAAATGTAACTGTAAACTATTCTCAATCGATAACAATCTCTATAACATTATCTCTATGACCACATGCTTCTTCATGACTGTTATTAAGTTTTAAATAAAATATAACCATATTACTAATATTAACTGTAAACTATACAGCTATTACAGCCACTGATGACTGTAAAGGAAGAAGGTGTCCTGTGTAAACATATGATACTGTGTTGGTTTCTTAATCAACCCAGGTCTGTTTACAAGTGCTGATGTAATCACTAAGTATTGGTTTCTTTTGTCATTCTGCACACTGTTCTTCCTGTTTCATTGTGGAGATGTTTGTGGAGAAGAAACACTCTGTTGATTTTCTTCAACCTATTTTTGTGAGATGCATGTAGATTGTAGGCCTAGTTCTCACCTTTCATTCACTCATTAAATAAATTGTAAGGATATGTGATATTTCATAACACGCATTGTATCACCCACAGATTCCACCCTTTTGTAATATTATGTAATTTTTACTTCTTTTAACGCCACAATTTTGCCACATAAAGTGACCTAAAATAAACATGAATGCAAGATCATTATTTTAGAAAACAGAATACCAGGATGTTTTAAGTTTCCATAGAGTGAATCTATGGAAAAAGCACTTTAGTTACTGTTCTAGCACAGAAACTAAAACGACCACCGATAGTCTTAGGTAACAGTCTGATATCACATTTCATTACAGTTAATCCCTTCTCATTGCCGAAACACAGACACAGAGAGGGTAAACCTAAAATAAATTTATTGAGACTGTGGAGAGTGTGCTCTCTCCTGTTATACCACCCTTTTCACAAGGCAATTAAGAAACCATGCTAAGGCTATAGAAAATAACAGAAGTTACAAACACAGGATCTGATGAGGGGACATGTTCAAAATCAGATTTCCCTTCATCCGGATTGCAAAGGACCATCACAATCTGATTCAGGAGTTCCATTTTGCATGATCTCTTTGTACCAAAGCTGTGACAGACGTCATAACACTCACATAAACCAAAGACCTGTTCAAACAAGCAAATCAGGATTCTGCTTGATGTGTCAGAGTTCTTCTACCAGCATAAGAAGCAAGTTAACTCCTCTGCGGTTGCAAAATGCAACGAGTCAAAATAAGAAATGCATTCATAAAAAAAGACATAAAAGAAAAAAAAACAAAAGATACAGGCCAAAAGTTAACAGTGAAAATTGGCTATAAATATGCAAGGCCTCCTAGCTATATAAGCTTGAAGCCTTTGTGTGCTGAACAAGGATCAGTAAAAAAGCAGCACTGTCTGTTTTAAAAAGTTCCACCTATTCAGTGCTTATACAACATCACCTGTGCCAAATTCAGGGTTCAAGTCACAAGACAACAGTTACATGTACTAAAGACAGTCAAGTTGTCAAAAATATTAAACAGGAATGAAAGATGATACATCTGAATGTATGTTACATTCTGTACATACCTAGCAGAATCAATACAAAAGGACCCTGCAACAACCTTGTAAATATATATAAACTCATATAAACAGAGATACATACTCTAAAACATACTGACAGTTTGCATGGATGGAACTACATAAAAACTGTTTCCCCTTCCATTATGTAAATAGCATTACAATATCAGTGTTTCTTGACCTAACCATGTAAGCTCACAAGTAGTACATCTTAACAGGCATGCCCTTATTGACAGCCCATGAGTTTCATGGAAATACAATAATCTCCCACCCCAGGACTCCACAGGTCCGAAGGAGGGAGCAACATTAAAGCAGCAATGACTGGAATATTAATGGAGAATGTTCGCTTCAGTCCTCAGGAGCTGAACCTTGGCTCTGACATTCTTTAGCCTCTCACAGAGATTTTGTTCTCCACTGCTGCCAGCATTGCACCGAAGCGAGAGTTTTCATTGGCCAGAAGCTTGGGCGGCTCATCGAATTCCACCACCTAGGTCAAAAAAAGGCCAGAAGTCAGAAAAACAGAGGAGCCACAGAAAAAGGGCTTCTATCATCAAATATATTTAAAGGACTCATGAAACATTGTGTACATCCTCTAATAATGAACTAATTTAAACTAATAAACAAATTTTTAATGTTACAGATAAGCCCAAATCCATGTCATACTCCCTCAACACAAGCCATTATGACTAAGACACAGTACCTGGCCCTGATTAAGCACCATAATACGGTCACAGCTGAGTACTGTGTGCAGTCTATGCGCAATGGTCAAAGTAGTGCAATCCTGGAATGCATTACGAATTGTCTCCTGAATTAGGCAATCTGTTTCTGTGTCCATAGCTGCTGTGGCCTCGTCCAGGATCAGGATCTAAAAATTGGGAGGAAACAAAGTGGATGATCTGGTTAAAGTCTGTTCCAAGTTCCCTTCTAATCCCCATAGGGCAAGATCAAGTCGGTCTTACAAAGCAAAGAGATTCTGGTGCAGGTAGAAGGAACAACAGTCTTTGCTAGAGCTCACCTTGCACTGTCTCAGAAGAACTCTGGCCACACAAAGCAGCTGCCTCTCACCAACAGAGAAATTCTCGCCGTTTTCCACCACCTCAGATTCCAGCTTCAAGGGCAGCTGAGACACCTGAAAAACAACAAGGAGACACAAGACATTGAATTACACAGATGAGACGGACAAAGATAGCAGATAAAGGGAAAGGAAAAATGAGTAATCTGAGACAAAACCGGAGCTGTTGCACCTGCCCTTAGGTGTGACAGACGAAATGAAAGAGTGCATGAAACAGAATTTGCAACATAAAACTACTTTGCCTTTAACTGCTGTGTATGATATATCACTTTAGCTTCTAACAGGTTCTCATGGCTTACACATTCTTTCATGTGTGTCCTTTCCAGGGCATCCCAGATTTGCTCCTCAGAATACTGGTTAAATGGATCCAGGTTGGATCTGTTTGAGAAGAACACAACATAAAACACAATGGCTGACTATATGAAAAACAGCATATATAAGAACAAGAATACTCTCGTGTGAAGCACTCAGAGGAAGCACAAAGACTCAGTATTGATTCAGTAAATACTGTATTTATGTTTTATGTCAAAAAATTAAAAACAGTATTTATGTTTTATGTCAAAACTTTGAAAAATTCTGATGTGTTCTTGTTTTTACAATGTATTATTTATCACCTGTAATCACAGCACTTTTTCCTTTTAGCTCAAATGCATTGTTTGAATTAAAGTAAATGCAAATGTTTATTTTAATACATTGTTAAATTAAAGTAAATGTTCCGCATCATATGTCTGTTGTGATGACAAAGGGCCTTTAAATAAACAGTGGAAATATACTTAGATCTGCCCGCCTACCTGACAGTACCACTGAAAAGCACGGGCTCCTGTGGAATGATTGACAGCTTGCTGCGCAAATCTGCAAGTCCAATGTCACAGATGTTGACACCATCAATCTTAATGGAACCACCACAAGGTTCTACCAACCGGTACAGAACCACTCCTAGAGAAGACTTCCCTGAGGAAAAGATTTAGAGGACAAATTTTATGGACTTTATTTATGCTTCTTTATTACAGAATGAAATTTCAACTGGTAGACTTGATTCATATACTAATTTTCACAGTATATGAAGTACATCAATTTTATTTCCTACCTAGCAGATCTATGTTCAAGGTGCTATAAGCGATTTCTGAGATACGCTGTTGAAAATTGAATTCATCAATCAAAATGTGTGCTGTGTGTGTTAAAAATGACTGTGTGTGCACAGACAGGCTGTATAAACAGGAGTAAAACAAAGTGGATCAGACCAATCATCACAACAACATAACACACACCAGCCAATCAGCAAGAGAGACATTGTGTGGCAACTGTAAGTCAATGCCTGTGTTCCATAGAGTGTGTGTTATTTTTAGGGCGGGGCAATGACAGGAGGGGTGTGTCTGTTTGGATGTTTATTTTAAATATCAACAGTGTTTCTCAAAAATCTTTCTACACTTTTAATATGTTTAGAAGAGACTGACCTGAGCCTGTCCGCCCCACAATGCCGACCTTTTCCTTTGGTCGAATGGTACAAGAAACTTTCTTCAGTACCAGTGGAAGGTTGTCTCTGTACCTCATCTCTGTTCCATCAAACACTATCTCACCCTCCTGGGGCCAGTCAGATGGAGGAGCCTTGTTTTTCACCCGTGCCGGGGCCTCCAGAGACAGAGACTAAGATGGAGAGAGGCATTTTAAACAAGCCTTTCTGTACTCATTGTGTAACAAATTAAATTAGACATCATGCTTGCATCATCAATCAAATACTGATGTAATACCAGTACCTTGATGTAATGGTGGATTCTCTCCACTGAGGTAAACCGAGCTTCAGTCTCAGAGGCTAAGCGAACAGTGAACTGGAATAATCCTGTGAGCTGTTAAAAATGAGCAAACTGCAATCAACTTTTCAGATAATTTCCTGTATATGCTTTCATGTTGTCTGATGTAATCCCATCCAATAATACATGGGCAAGAAATATGTTTTTCCACACTAGTTATAAATGCTTGGTCTAAATTATACCTACTAATGACCCCACAGGTCTCTTGTCATATTGTATTATTCAGCTCTGAACTGTTTGCATCATCAATGTGAATTACAGTGGCACCTGTTTACCACAGTAGCTAGGTAATGACTCAGGAGTCATAAACAGAAAGCATTGTTATCGTCACCCAAAATGTTTGTTTCAAAATTCAATCATTTATTTGGAATGCCACTTGGTGCTGTTCATTTTTCCATTATTTGTATTGATTTGGATTTTGTCTTTTGATGAAAATATCTTTAAAATTAGGGTTACTTTACTATAATATGCAACGAAAAACAACAGTTTAGTCCTTAGTATCAAACTGCAATAGACAAATGTTTATATTTTATTTAACATACAATTTAATGTAGAAACAAAATGTATTTTTAAAATTTTGTTGAGACTGTTCCAAAATGTTTGAGTTTGCTCTACTTCTAATGCTTAAATTCTAATCCAGCTGTACATAAAGAACGCAATACACAATTTCCCCTCACCTGTACGGCGTAGGAAATGGCCAGACCCGCGTAGGCGGGAGGAATCTGGCCGTGCATGAGAACAATCATTAAAGCCGTGATGCTGATGAGAGCCACACTGATCACATCCAGACGCACAGCCAGCCATCGCATGGCGCAGCTGAACAGATAGAAGGGAGCCTGGTTCTGATCCAGCAGCTCCTGATACCTGTGGGAAAAAACCCAGACAAAGTCTTTGAACCTGGTTCACTGGATGCCTTAAGTAAATGAACTCCATTCAAACAGAATCAAAGTTATTGTATTTAAAGTAAACACACAATAAAGCATGGAAGTGATACGTAATGTGATATCCCAGAATTCACCTGTTAAGGAACTCTTCCTCTTTCCCATAAGCGTGCACTGTGGTCAGGCCCTGAATGCTGGAGGCAAGGTGAGACAGTAACGGTGACTGTGTGATGTTATCCAGTCGTTTGAGTTCCCTAATGAAGACCCTGGAAACCATGTGCAGTACGGTGAATAGAAGGACCAGAGGCCCTACTGCCACTAAGAACCAGGGGAACACGCTGCTGATCACGCCCAGGCAGAACAGCACCAAAATCACGTTCTGAATGAACATCTCAGCCTGGAACGGCAGGCGTGTATCCACTAAAGGAGAAAACAAGAGATCTCTGAGTACACCATATCTAAGCGCTCCTGTATAGCTCGGTACTGTAAGTTGAATGTACTGTAAATTGCTATGGATAAAAGCGTCTGCCAAATGCATAAACGTAAATGTTATCTGATTATATATGATTTCATAATAATGATCTCTGAGCCAGACTTTACCTTCATCCATGTCTTTGTTGAATCTATTCAGTATGCGAGCCGTGGGGGTGGTATCAAAAAACTTCATGGGACTACGAAGAATCTTCTGGAAAAGTTCATCATGGAGCTTCGAGGAGGCACGGAGAGTCCCCTAAAAACAAAACACGACACACAAAAATCATCACTTTTAATTATATACCTTTATTATAGTTATAGACCCCCTCCTTGTGTATGTACAATATAGTTCCATTCATGATATGGTATAAGGTTAACCAGATCTTACCTTGACAAACACAATCCCTCTGAGTAGTTTAAGAAGAAGCATGATGCCCATAGACATGGTGTAGACAGCAGCATAATGTTGCATCAAAGGGTTGTCTCGCATGCTCTCACTCAGTACTGAACTGTTCCCCACCTGTACTGTGGTATTCTGTTGAGTAAGACATCTCAAGACAATTACACAAAAAATGCACATACAAAAAGCTCTATTAAATAATATTATGTTGTAATGAATGTCAGTTATTAATTAATAATTTATGTAAATGGTAAAACTCTACTGAGGTAAATTGATCATGTATTGCAGGACGAATATTGTTGCTATGCACACAGAGGCAAAAAGAAAAAAAACACTTGCAGACGTTGCAGACTGCCCACACCCTCTTACCCCGCTGCCCTGTTTGATCCAGTAACTGAGCCACCAGTTGCTGAAGGCAGTGCTGCCCACATTGAGAACAAACAGTGCCAGGATAAAGAGAAAAACAGGCAGGCCTCCTAAGGCCTGGATGTATATTTTATACACGGCCCATGGCACTGAGCCTTTCCCTCGCTCTTCCACCTGCATCAGCTGACCTGAAGAAAGACGCAAATGTAAGGTAAGTCAGCAGGAGACAAAGGATTTAGCAAGCCATCAGGAAATACAGTTGTGTTTAAAGGAAGAGTTCACCCAAAAGTGATAATTTTTCAATACCACCAAATCTCTATGATTTTCATGTGTCTCATGATTTTCTAGAGCTTCAATATATCTGGCACAATTCACTGTCATTTTAAAGCTAGGAAGAGTCATATTATTTAGATTATATAATAAAATTATTTATTTTTAATACAACTCTGATTTTGTTTGGCCTGGAGAAGAAAGTCAAACACATTAGATGCCTTGAGGGTAAGTAATGTATGGGCTAATTTTCATTTTTGGGTGAACTATTCCTTTAACTAATTCTTTCTTACCATTATCCTCATTGGCTGATTTTTCCTTTTTAACAGACCCTGCTTTGTTTTTCTCTAGGGGCTTCTTCAGGGAACTCCCAGCGTTCCTATTGGGCACCTAAGACGACACAATGAATTTAAGGACTTTGACAATCAAAATGAAAGGGCTGATCTATAGGTAATGTATAGGGCTGATCTATAGGTAATGTATAAATACAACAGGTGTTTGACTGCTGAGATACCAACCTCAATTACAGGTGTTTCTCCCAGCTGTAGGTTGTTGAACATGGCGGCGTAGTCTCCGTTCATATTCATCAGGTCCTCGTGACTGCCCTGCTCTGTGATGCTCCCGTCACGCATGAAGATCACATCATCACAGTCCACTAGGTACTGTAGTGTGATACAGTATAACAGTACAGCATGAGTTTAGAATTAAAAGACATTATCTCACAGTGTCTTTAAAGCAGAATGAGATAATACAGCACCATCTTTATTTGAGCAAGAACAAGCAAATGTTTTTGATGAGAAAAGCTGAGAAAGCATTTACACACACTCCTACTTTACAGTTAAAGAAATGACTGATGAAGAAGCACATTAAACATGTAGGTGAGGTCACAAGGTCAGTGGAACTAAAATATACCTGAAGCTGGTGAGTGACAAAGATGACTGTCTTGCCACGCAGCTGCTTCTTAATGGCATTGTTGAAGATGTGGTTTCCCACATGAGCATCCAGAGCACTAAGAGGGTCATCGAGGATGTAAATGTCCCGGTTGCTGTATAAAGCTCTTGCCAGGCTGATACGCTGGCGCTGTCCTCCACTCAGATTGGCACCACGTTCTCCAATCTAACAAAGACAGTCAAAGTATGTCAGTCAATTATGACTTTGATTATTGGGATGAAAGTTTGCATTTATGAGTTTCAACAGAGATCCTATTAGTTACAGGGGTTTAACAAAATACTTTACAAAATTGGCTTTACTAAAGATTGCTTTACAAAAACAATTGGCTTGCAAATGACATTTTCTGCTACTGTGCACAAAGCCAGTTTTTACACACCAGACTGGCCTCCACAAACCTGAACCCTTATTAAACACCTTTAGGACGATTTGAAAAAAAAAGCCAGGCCCTGTCACTGTGTGTCTCTGCCTAATCCCTTTAGACAGTTCTACTTAATCTCAAAAGGTGCTCAGCGAGGCTCGTGCACAAACAGAATAAGGCCCTCCCCAATCAGATAACACTGAAAGCACACAATTCTCTACAAAATCACTCTAAAGTATCTAGAAAGAAATGACTAGAATGTTATGTCTACAAACTAAAAATCTCTCTTAATGATTGTTTGGTGTGTTACCTCAGTAAGGTCAGCATTGGGGAGAATAGCCAGGTCTAGCCTTAAGCAGCAAGCACTCAAAATACCCTGATACCTGCAGGAGACAAATAAAAGATTTAAAGGATATCAGAGGATTATTACTCTTTAAAAAGTTACAAATACTTTTAAAGCTAACAGTAATGTTGTGGGTTAAAACGCTCAAGGTTACATGTGCTCATTTTATCTCTGTGCTGAGTCATGGCGCCACATTCACAAATCTGCCTGCAGCCTCTTTTTACTAGCTTAGCCTATCAGTCCCCTTCACAATGACTCACACGCATTATTCACAACATTGATTTAACGCAGCCATTTTACTCAACCAAACACAACTGACATGTTCCAATGTCACACATTTTCCCTCATTTGATGCTCACCTCTCTTCCTCCATTTCCTTTCCAAACAGGATGTTGTCACGAAAGGTTGCGTTAAGAATCCAAGCCTGCTGTGCCACGTATGCAAAATCCCCATCAACAGCCACGGTTCCCTCTAAAAGTGTCATCTTGGATATGTGCACAAAAGGTATTAATACCTTTAGAGAATTTTTAAAAATATTTAATGGAATCATTATAGACAAATGACCACTGTTTATATTTACACAAACACAGCTTTAAACCTGGTTACTTCAAATTATGCCACTCAAACGACAACAAAAACTCACCTGGCCGAGAATGGCAGACATGAGAGATGTCTTGCCACTTCCTACGCTACCACAGACTCCAACCAGCTTCCCCTGTGAATTAAAGCAAAATAATTATCTTGTATAATCATTGTTCCTCCTAAATATTTCCTTTCATACTTTTAAACATCTTGGACACTTTTTGTTTGTCACAGTTCCCCTTAGCTTGCTCACAAGGGGATTTTAAAAGCACTATTTCCTTTTCTATTCTGTTTTTGAGGAAGCTACTTTGGAACAAATGGTATTGCGAAACATGCTTTAAAATACATTAAATTGAACTAAAGTCAGTTCACAAAGCCAAGGACCTTTTGTATAGTGAGATCGATGCAGTGAAGAGTTCTCTGCAGCCGTTGGCTAATGGTTGGCACTTGCAGGGTGTGATCATCAGGGCTGGCAGCCATGTCTCCAGACACATCGTTCAGCAGATGGCCGTGCTGTTCCTCCTCCAACATCTTATGATGCATTGGGTCATCAGGGTTACTGTGTTTCTTGCGTCCTTTTTTCATTCCCAGGCCTACATAGGGCGTCCCACGGGGCGTAGGCTGGGCGCTGTGACCCCCTGTCTCCCAAGCTAGGCTAGCACCGCTAATCTCTATGGCAACGGAGGGATTCCGTGGCAGCTCACGGATCATCTTGACCTCGGCCATCATTAGCAAACTCTGATTGGAGGAAAACCCAAATTTAATTTTGCAGGAAGCACAAAGTAACTTGATTTAGAATTGCAGAATAACAGAACAAAGTCTGTTTGTCTCTCTTCTTCCTATTAAATTACATTTACATTTATTAATTTGTCAGACGCTTTTATCCAAAGCAACTTGAATTCAAAGTATACATTTTTATTAGTACTTGCAGTCCCTGGGACTGAACCCACAACTTTTCATGATGCTTTTCATGCAGGAGTCAAAGAAGTGGATGATCACGGCATGCTCTTGTCTACAAAATCTTCTACCTCAGCTGCCGAAGTGAGAAACCGAGAAGACTGCACTGGCATACAAATAAACTCATCTGTATGATTATGTGTGGGGTGATGGTGTGGCATGAGGGAGTTTTCTGTGGCACCAATCTCCTCTCTTTGCATCTCAATCAGCAAATTCTCTAAGATCACCCATCTAGACCCTTAAGGACCTTAACAATCCACCTGGGATTGTCACTTGAAGACAACTGACATACACAGACTAGAGTCTGAAAGGCCTGAGTTAAGTATAAACCACTTACTGGTTAAGAGAAGGAGATAAAAATAAAGCTCACCTTGAACCTATCTATGGCCACAGATGCCTCAGATAGAGATTTGACTGAGAATGGGGTGACCTTCAGGGCAAAGGTCATGGCATTGAAAACAGTCACAACTGTGAATGCCTAAGAAAAGTGAAGACCAAATCAGTATCATTTTTGATGGCCAATGACTACAATGCAAATCTAAGCAATGTATTCCTACCTGTGCAGCAGTGAGGTCATAACCGAGCAACATGTGGGTGGAGAACGTCGCCACGCTAGCGATCACTACGACGATGGGTGCCACACCAACCGTTATGCTTTGGAAATATCCTGTTCGCTCCAAGATTTGGCGCTCCTCACCTCGTATTCCTATTTGATTGGACATAGTGATTTGTTTGTACACAAAATACATGCATGCAAATAACCAGTCAAAAAAGTAAGAACCTACTTCGTACTGCTTGTGAGAACGCCTTAACCCATGCGTACATCTTAATGAACCTGATGTAGTTCAAAATCTCATTCATCTTTTGAACACGCTGGTCCGTCACAGCTACTCCCTTCCTCCTGAAGTACGCTGTCAGCCTGGAGCTGAACATCTATTGTCATGGAAAAAAAGGTTGTGATATTCCACCAGAAATTTTCACCAGTCAAAGAAACAGAATGTGAACAGAAATCTCACCATAGTGGGATAAAAGAGGATGAACACAGCCGAGCCTAACAGAGAAGTCGGCCCCAATACAAACAAGTTGTATACCATTCCCAGCACGGCCACCAGGGGGCCTCCAGCCAACAGGCTACCGACAGCAGCAGCCTCAAACATGCGCTGCCCGTCACTCGAACACATATTGATCAACTAAAGAGGGCCAAGAGGAAAAACATGAACAACACTGGCAAAGTAAACAGTTCTGAAACTACCGTAAACGGTCCGAAGACGCACACGTCACCTTTTTTAGATATTTTCCTTCACTCTTCCACCTCTTCACCACACAACACTTTAGGATATCTGCTCCTAACTTTCCTACATGTTATTTATTCCAGTTAACATTAATCCACACTGTATTCCCTTTAACCCCGCCCACTTCTCAACAGCGTACCTCTCCCATGCTCCTCTCTCGCAGACTGCGCAGGCGTAGTATCTTGTGGAAGGCCATGGTGAGGATCGCTCCACGCAGACGTGTGCCGGTGCGGTAGTTGAGAGCCCAGGTGAGGGCAAGGGACCAGGAGCGAATCAGCTCGGTGGTCAAGAGGCCCAGAACCAGCAGCAGGCCGTAGGGCAGGTCGGGGTGGCTCATCTGTGTGTACTCCAGTAACCGCTTCACCACGAACGCCTGGGGAGAGGGAGGACGAGCAAGGGGGCAACAGGACACAGCAGACGTGACTGAGGATACACACATACCATCACACCACACCACCATTGCTCTTACATCAATAATGATTTCAGGGCTACTGTGACATTTCTCATTATTATCATCAACATGTGACATTATTATGTCCTTCAGCAGAAAAGGAGATTGTGTGTGACATCATCTATGTGTGTGACATCATCATAATGCACAGTTTCTAAGAACTGGAGACAGTGAGGCAGCAGCAAGTTCTACTGAGACAGAATGTCAGCCTGTGTTCTAATAGTTTTACCTTAAGTGGCTCTTTTCTCTAGCCTTTGGAAAAGAACAAGAGAGACAATCAAACAGTTCTGATTGGTCCATTTTCGGGCAAATGACGTTTTACTTCGCTAGCAATGTGAATCACGGACATAATGCCCCTTGTTTGGGGATTCAAAGACATTTTACCTACAGTCACATCAGGTTGGGGTACAGCATGGAGATGTACTTTTGTGATAACACCTGAAAATTAATATCAATTAAATCAATAATTAATAGCAGAGTGTAGGGGAAGCAAATAAAAAAAAACAGAAAACAGAATATTTTAACATTTCAAAAAACTCATACGAGCAGGAAAACACAAGCACAGTCGCACACACACACTCTTCTCTAATCATGCACATATGTAGTCAAGGATATGCAGACATAAACTGGGAACACGGAAAACCCCAAGTGGTTTGACACAGCTACTATTTTTATTAAGAACCTTGAATCTTTAACCTTGATAAAGTTGAAACATTAAGCAATTATAAAATATACAAAGAACAAAATGTGGATCAGCCAAGACAATGTTTGTAAGCAAAAAAACAAAGCACATTTTCAGAAAAAGGTGTTTTCATACATTGTCAAAGAAAAATAAATTACATCTAGTTCTTTTGAGAGTCCATTTGTGAGTCATCATCACTTAAAAGCTGTCCCATTTATGTATAATTGAGGTTACTGGGGCAGTGATCCCTCCCTGAGTGACACGACCGATATTAAACAACATGAAATTGGGCATAAATGGTTGCCCAAAAATGTGTCCATGAAATTGATCAAAAATCCAGCAACACATTGAGAGCAAAAATTGCCTGTAAGCCCATAAATCTCTCACATTTGAGAGTTTTCAGTCCAAAATAAGAAAACCCCAGCAACACAAAAACCCCTCAAGTCCATTTTCCATTGAGCACGGAAGCTGGTTTTGAATGGGACAGATATCTGCAGTAGTCGGCTCGATTGTCCATTGGCACATTCTGAAGCATGTTTCCCACATTCATCATCAAACATACATTGAATGGTTTGACAATCCTTGCCAACCAATTACCCAACCTTTGAGACATTTTCTGGATCATTTCAACACATTTTTGAAGATTTGAGTGAGATGGATCAATAACAGTGATCAAATAAGAGAGGGGAAACAGAAAGAGAGAGAGAGGGAGGGAGATAAAGAGAGGGGCAGCAAACAGCATAAACTCTTGATCCAGCCCTGCATAAGAAACATGCCCTTACCTCCCAGGATTCCTCACCGGCTCTGCCTGCTGTTTGCGCTCCCCGCAGGTTAATTGGACACCCTGTGGATTCTAAAGAATAGCCTCTGTCACATGTCGCACACATGGGGACCCAGCGACCCCTGACCCTTATCGCCGATCTGACCCCGCCCCCTCAAAACACCCACCTTCCTTACACCACCCCGACCTCAGTCATCAGAGCAAGGACAGGTATCTCTTCAAGGAGATGTTCTATATGCTAAATATAAACAACAGAAGAAAATAGTCAGTTGATGAATCTGAAACAGTATTAGGTGCAAGTGTTTTAACAAGCCCGATTTTCTCCAAAGGTTGAAGGAGTCAGAGGCTTGCTGTGTCGCCAATGGTGAGACAGTGACAGAAGCTCTCCTTGAAGAAAATGTTAGCCTATCCTCCTGATCTAAAGAGTGTCCCTCTGGACTATGATTGCACTACACAGAAATGCCCCCAAATGTATGTTGTACGCCAAATCTATCATGCACTTGGATTGTTCATGATCTGAATGTATGCTATACTACCTGTTTAAGAATGCAGTTAAAACTACATATATAACAAACCCTGTACCCAGACAGTAACAGATAAACAGAAAACTGCATAGTCATACTGCACCAGTTTTTTCCTCATGCAGTGTGATAAAGATTTTGGTTTTGCATCACAGGTCCTGGAACTGAAAATGATGGCTAAACTAATC
>JBAJNP010003546.1:3381-38926 GCA_036877545.1 Yasuhikotakia modesta | reverse complement strand
CACAGAAAGAAATGTTGCCAATGTTACACTCCTCTTTCCTTAAAAAACCCTAAAGTCAACCAAACTGTGGCAGGCAAGAAAATTTAGCACCTAAACCCCTCAAATCAATTTCCTCTTGCAGAGTGAATGTATTGAAGTCACCAAATAATAAGAAAGGACATTTTAGTTGGCTCAAAAGAGCTTAGAAGAACATATAAAACAGAGAAACAAGATTGTGAGCTTCTGTGCTGATTCTGAACAGTAGATAAGTGAGGAGATAAGATAAGGAGATAAGTTCAGTATCTTGTGCTAATCTCAGCGGAACCATCTTTAAAACAAACTTTCATTAAGCTACATTACCCCTTCCATCCACACAACTCTTTAAACCATTAAACTGTTCCTCACCCCTTACATATCGGAGTCTCACCATATACCTCTAATGAGGAGTAACAGAGTAACAGAGTCTACAACTATTTTCTACACAATTATTGTGGAAAGCAGTTCTTCAAAATGTGCTAGTTTTTCTCTAAAATCAGTCATTAGAGAGCCTTCAAAATAGGCAGTGTTGTCAAAAGCAGAAAAATTGGTGGCAAATCCAGACCCACAAGAATATCCGTCCAAAAGGGCTGTTCCAAAAACTCACTGACTGGAAAGTCTACTGTTACTGCACAGGCTGTAGTCTGTAGTCATTAAAGGCAGAAAAACACTCTAGCCTTTGAAGTCATTAAATACTCATTTTTAGGTACCTTTCTTATTCAAATTAGAATTGAGTTTCAAGTAACTACAAAACATCGACGCCCCCAGAAAATGTATTCATTGTGAGGACCAAGATGCATGTTGCAAGCATAAGCCCTGCTCTCACTGTATTAAATCTTCACACAATACATCTTATTTTCTCATAAAAACTAATTTCCTCCCCTGCAGGTTCATAATTTGAACCACCTCAATGTTTTTTATGAATTCGTTCAGTTTAACAGTTTTGCTTTGAGTACGTCTCTGGAGGCTGTAAGCACGGTCTAAACATTTAGAAATGTATTTGTGTCGTCTGCTCTGTTTATTGAGGTACATCTGACATGAGTTGCTGAGGGCATCCTATTGGTCGACTTTGGACATATCAAAACTATAATAATTTTATAGGCGAGGTCCCGTAGCCAAGTGGTTAAAAATCTGGGCTAATTCAAACCCAGCCTGAAGCTTTAAAAAATACCAATGTACCTCTGAACAATTAAGATATTACACCCAAGAGTACTTTGGGAAACAAATATAGCATACCTTCACTACAGTTGGTCTGAAGAAAATTATAATAAACTTACTATTACAGTTATACATTATGGTAAAAGCTATACGGTTATTTGTAACTATTTTCGTACCACACATTTAATAATCCGTGTGCTTAGATCTAGTAGTCACAGGCGTATCTCTAAAGCAACCGACTGTTAAAATGAACTGATATAATTCCGGTCCTAAATTAAACCACAGCAGGTTAAGAAATTTGGGCTTCATTAAACTGAAGGACTGAAGAACACTATGTGAGGCTTTACTGGAAAATTCTGGCTCCTGTTAGGCTTCTGATAGTCAGGCCACACTGTGCTGCTCCTCACACTCTAATGAGGTAGTGAGGCAAACACCAGCCTGCAACCTCTGACTCACATTAACATCTCAGAGCCGGAGCTTGGCTTCTAAATTACTAACACACTGTTGAGTTCTCCGTCAGTTGACGGCTTTGAAGAAGGACTGGCCCTACAGCACTTTATGAATCACACTGTGATGTCCATTTTCACGTGCTGTGCCGTGTTCTGAGGGCCTGCATGCATTCAGTGGAGCTGCTGGTCTGGTTTACGGTTTAACATCATTGTCAGTGTATTGTGGAGTTGAGAGAGTGTGCGATTAATGGGGGTGGAGGGATTACAGCCACATACTGTAAAGTCCAGGCTGTTGTTTCTCTGCTTTTCTTGTGAAGGCTGGTGCGTAGGACGAAAGCTCTAGATCTTCTCCCACTCTTCTGGATTAAGGCTGGGAGAGTCTGAGAAAATGAGTAAGATCAAGCATCTAGATGCTACTGAAGCTGCTAGCATTTCACACACTAGCAGCTTGAGAACACATTGCAAAATGAGGGAAACACATTCTAGCAGAAAGCTAAGGTTATTTTAGCTTGTTCCTTCAAATAACACAAACTGTCACGTTATTATACTAATGGAAATTAACATTGTGGTTTTCCAGCCAGGCCCACACAGCCATATTGGTACGAGTTGGAGGTGACATCTGTTTGTTCAATTATTTTTCCAATTAAGTGTGGTGAGGCGGAAATTACACACTTCACCTTTAACTAAATTGAAAAGAAACATTACATAATTCAAAAATTATCTCTGTAAGTTAAATATTAATAATCTGAACATGTAGCAAATAAGCGCCACACAAATTCGCCACCAACACTGAAGGCAACTGTTTGAAAACAAAGCAGCAGTAATTCTGGTAAGTGAAAGAAACGTTTCACACACACTGTTTTCAAGGTTATCAAAACACTGATTACACCGTGAAAGGGCCAGTGTTTACAGCAAGGTCAATGAGGGCCCAAAACTCTCACATAAAAGGAGAACCACATAAAAGAAAAGCCACAAAACAGATTATCCAGCTCCTGTGTATCACTGTGAATTTCCCAGCCACTCTCATCTTCAGTCACATAAAGAAACAGCCACTTATTTATTTAAATGTGCACGGATTCATTTCTGTCTGGTGTGTGTCTGTGTTTTATAAGGTTATATCAGATTGTAGTAAATCCAGGTGTGATGTTAGAACGTGATGCCTGTGGTTCTCAGATACACAGTTTGTACTGCAATCCTTCACACAATGAAGACATCTCTGACTGACTCACCTCTGTCTCTCTTACGTCTGGCTTTCTCGTTTACAACTCCTGCTTCGCTCATCTCATGTTTCAGGTTGTTTAAGGTGGCCTGGTTCCAGAGACCTGACTCACATAATATTGTGGATGATAAAGCTGAGATGTTTGTCCCTGAAATGTACCAGATCACTTACGTAGCATTTTAAGTCCAATCGATCCAAAGCGACACATGAGGCAGTAGGGGCTGAGGTCGATACTTCAAAGTATTGCATTATTTTACCTCAATACTGCATTGACTTTCTCACTGCAAGAATCAATTCTGTTACATTTTTCACATTAATATTTTTAGAAAACATCAGAACAATCAGGGAAACCGTACTGTAGAGTAACTGTAGCATAAGGTCAAGGTACCCAAGAATATAAGTGCAAAGCAGATGATAAAAAAAGCAAAAAAAAGATGTAACTGCAGGCTAACAATTTGTTTAAAGAATAATGCCTGATAAAAAATAATGCCTGGTACAATTTCATACTTTATTCCAGCCGAAATGTCTTTTAAACTAACTTTTTTTCACTGCACATTTTGCCGATTACAAAAATCACACCAATCACAAAAACCTCCAATGTATTCCTATGGGACATTCTGTACAGCTTATCAGATCATGCAACAGTAACCAAAAGTGGCGGGACTTAAAGAACGGTCAAACGAGTCTCTCCTTCCTTTAGCCATCTTTATTTAATCTCTCACTATCTCTTGACCTTTCTTTCTCTCTTTTGCCATCCTCAGCAAATCGTTCATTTTCTCTTGCACTACTCCTTCTCATAAATCCAAAATGGCTGAATGTTTCTAAATTAAACTTCAGATACTATAAATCCATGTATAAATCCAGCCTGGTTAAATGGACCAAAGGACTGAGGTCCTCTTTAGCCTCCCACCACTCTAGAACATAGCAGATAAGATGTTGTTGGCATGTGTGACCAGTGGAAACTTACAAGCATAACACACTACAAGCATAACAGCTCAGTTCTCCAGCCTCTTCTTGTACACAGTTCACGTCTCCTCAGAAGATCTCCTCTTATGTATAAAAATGCATTTCTTACATTTCTTTCTACAGGTAGGAACTGGCTGAGGCTAAGTCTACAGTAGTTTATATCTAGTTCATATTACATTGATGCTAGAAGTATCATTTATTGCTTCAATTTATGTAATAATTTGCAGGAAGCAATTGTGTGTTTTGCATGTGAGCAGTTCTATAAAAATCGAAGACAAATTTGATGGCATGCTTTCAATTTCGGTTCAGTCCAATTATAATTAGCTTACCTAGAGATCAACAAATGCCAAAGGGAAGTCACAAATTAGACAGCTAGGCTAAAAAATGACTTGAGGACTAAAGTGGTCATCATTGTTTGAATAGCTTATACAGTAAATCAGGCAAACCTTGTTAAGCAGGATACAGCGAGTCCACATGATGATGACCCGCTGTGTCTCACACACACACACAAACACACACTTCATGTTTCATTATTATTTTACCCAAGTGGCTAAACAAGAGAATTTCAGCGAAGTGCAGGAATTAATAATTGAGCCTGAAAGCTCAACGCAATAAAACGTTAACTAACAAACACATAAATAAATCAAATCAAGAACCAAACAACACGGTGCCCAACACTCAGTAGTGATTGTATTACTTTTGTTTGAACCGAGTTGCATCACTGGGGACAAAAGAAATAAACACGAGAGGAGACAAACATTTGAAATGTACAAATACAACAGTCTAAATCTTCCACAGCAGCAACTGTTTAATAAATAATTGCAGCTGAGTAGAGCAGATTAGCAAAGGATGTTTTACCCATTTGATGGAACCTTTCAGCGGAGAGAGAGAGAAACGAGAGCTAACAGCCAAAAGAACATGCAGAGACGACTGTTTATTTAGGAGAACTGAACTCTGTCATCTTATTTCATCATAGGCATGGGACCAGATACAAACTACCATAATAAACAGCAGATACAACAGGGACTACATGAGAGAGTATAAAAGACAGTAATAACAGCTTTAACTGAGATGTAGCTGCTCAAAACTACAGTGACTACAGTAACACTGTAAAAAAATAATGAAAATACCTTAAGATCACATTCAACTCTAAAAATCACATTTAAAAATCCTTTGTTCTCTAATAGGCCTACATACAACTATTGTGAATCATTTCTGCATTGTGATTTTCTTAATAGTGTGTCATTTCTTAATAGTGATAATAATTTACTCAGTATCTTTACTCCTCTTCCTCAGTTCGGAATGGTTTTAAAGGACAGAACACATACAGCAGCTGGGAAGAGGGTCTGATAGATGTTTATAGATGCAAAGATTTAAAACTCAGGTGGGTGGGGGCTGTAGGGGTAGTACTGTAACCTGAGAGAGACTGTGGGGAAGTGGGTTAGAAGGTTAAACACACTCAGAGGCTCAGGTGTGAATGTGCTGTCTTCCCTCACCTCACGTTTACTAGCTAAAAAAACAGCCTACAAAGAGCACAGCTATTACAGATGAGAACACACCCGACCCTGCCCTACATTCAGATTACACATTCCCAGTCCAGTTATACAGCATACAGATCCGTTAATCCATACAAAAACTCACACTGGTACCTAAAGAGGGCGAGTAATCTATATCATCAACATTATTAGCATGCCTCAGCTGTTAGTGCAGCCTAAAAATGTCGCACACACACTCACCCACACGCAACCATGGCTCCAGAACTGTGGCATCCCACACACACCCACTCTAAAAACCTTGACAGTCTGTATGACAGTATGAGGTACATCCTGCACACATACAAACTAACAACACTAGCGAATAGCTGACAATTTTGATCAGTTGAGTTATTCCTGACATATGTGGCTGTTTGACAGCGGCTCTGTTCCAAACCCTAGTGAGTTGCCTACCTAGACTGTATTTTTAGGCATCAAAGGCACACTCCTGAAGCCATTTTTTTTTTCAAAAAGTAGGAAGCATAGTTCTGATGTCTTACAACATGCGTCCTTTCTGCCCAAATCTAAAGGTGTATTACATGGGCCATTGGAAGATAAGGCATCCCAGAATGCATTGCAATAAGCAAAGAGAAACTGATTCTGTATTCTGTAAACTGAGTCATATGTAACTTCTTGTATTGATTATTACATTTTAAACATTATTACATTTCAGTGCTAAAATGTATAACATTGAAGCATAACATTTCTACACAACTACTGTCAGCAACCAGAACAGAAAGTTTTAATGGTTTTAAGTTAAAACTATCCCGCCTTTCACTGCTCAGTCACACAGACAGTCATGTTATTGGCTGAGCCAAGAGTTGCAACATCAGGCTAAATCAGGTCATTAAAATGAAATTTCAATTCCACGTGGTGCCACCAGTGGCACAAAAACTGCACACACAAAAATTAACCAATATTTGCTTGCTATGCATTTATGCAATGTGCTTATAGGCCTGTTATGTTGTTGAGTTTGCAACATGTCAAACTCTATCAAAGTCAAGTGCAAGCATTAATCAAGTCTGGTGGGAGGAACACTAATTGTATGACCCGCATGAGTGACTTATAGTTGCTGCCCACAAAGTCAGTGACTTGTGAATCCCACAAAGCAGATTTTGAGAGCTGTCAGGTGAATGATTTGACAACCCTGGTGAACTTTGCCACGGGTTTAACTTTTGACCTCAGCTTGTCATTCAAGCGAAATCCTGTCTGATTGAGATACGAGGAGGTAAAGATGTCTCAGAGCAGTTGGGCTGGTGTTTGTGATGCATTGTGGGAATTTAAGGACGTGAGGAAATGTCAGACTGAAGAACAGCTGTAAAGGTCACCGTCGCCACACAAACACCCTGTCTCTCAAGCACACTAACAGTTCTGTTTAACCTTGTTCCAAGAGACGGGATTAAACATGGATCAACACTGCATTCATTAGAAACATAAAATCAGACTGTATTAGTTAAAGTCTAGACTGGGAATAACAGACACAGGGCAGTATAATTTTGTCTTGGACGCTGTTGCACTTGTATCTACACAACTGATGTCATTAAAGATGATGCCTTATATATTTTAAGAGCAGTATATGGACAGTATATAGACCACACAGAGATAGACTGACTATAGGGAGTACCGGGAAACTGGCCATAGGTTGATGTAGAACAGATTACATATGCATAATGTACATAATATAATATATGCATCACAAACATACTATAAACACCAAGTAAACTAATGTTTTCTAGTTAGCCCTAACGTCTTCAGAGCAGCTGTCATGTCATTCCTTTCCAAACATCTTTGTCAACATCGCACACACAAAATATAAAAATTTAATTTATAAAGCAAATACAAATGGCTTTGTAGATTTGTTCATACTGAAAACAAAATTCATGAGTCACACCTAATACATTATTGCTAAACCCTGACAGTGTAAATGCAGCCAGTGAGATGTGTTAGCATGCAGCGACAGCAGAAAGATTGATGCTGTGTTTGGGGTAGAACAGGGATCTCAGAAAGGGGCGGAGCAACGTGCCTTTCCTTAAGCAGGTGGTGCACAGTGTGACGGCCCCCAGCCTACACTAACCACGACTCGTGACTCACCAAACCCATATTAAAACAGTTCCCGCTGGTCCAAATGTCCACAACTACAATTCAGCTTCTTGAGACGTCACGAGGCACACGTGAGCCTGTGCTACATGCCGGGCGATGACAACTTAGCCCACACGGTTAGTCACCGTCAACAGCCGTACTGGTAACAATAAGTGTTTCAAGTTACAGCCACTCATAGAAATAAATGACTAGAGAATTTACCTCAGATCGCTAGTTAACGGATGAGGCAGCGAGTGGTGCAAGCGAAGCCTGAAGGATAAAGTTTAATTACAATTATAATTAAAAGGACTATTGATACTGATATCATGGTAGCAGGTGGCAAGGCAGCATTACTGGCCTGTGCCCTATTTAATAGGCTGGGCTGGCACACAGATGGACTGGCATTCTGTCAGGTATCTTCTCTATTAATCCGCCAGAACAGTGACTGATTCGTGCAACAGAAATCCACTCAGGCATTAGAAGTTCACCAATTAGCGCAGATCCATTAACATGAGCAATGGCAAGCCGGAGAGGCTTCAGGCTCTGGGCTCTAAATAGAACAGCGTTTCAAATCTCACCCCAAACTTGACGTTCCAAGAACATCCAAGAGTGAATTTGTAAAGTAGTGCCAAAAGGGAGACTACCCTGGTGAATCTGCCTAGATTGTTCTGGTAATAAGAGTGTGGTTAAACTCTAAAATCAGGCTAAAAAAACAACAGTAATTCTGTGGAATTAAAGCCCAGTTCTGTTGAACACACACTATTTAGGAAACCTGTGAAGACAGTGTTGGAAGAATAGTTTACACAAATGAAATGTACTCACCCATATCATATTCTGAACCTATAAGACAGACTTTCATTCTTGGAACACAAATGGAGAAATTTTAAAGAATGTATCAGTCACTCTTTTCCATGCAGTTACAATGAATGGGGACAGGAACTTTCAGCCTTTAAAAAGTACACAAGTCACTCAGAAAGTGGCAGTAAATTAAGTCTTCTAATGTCATTCAATAGCAATGGGCAAGAGATTTACCATAATTTGCTAATTTACTGAGCCAGATTAACAGATCATATTAACAGATATTAACTTAAGAAACTAAATTAATCCAATATGTAAAAAAAAATTCAGACCTGGTTTACACTATTTTGTAACTTTTAAAGCGCCAATCATCATTTACTGTAATTAAATTAGAAAGTTTTTTAAAAGCAACAACATGACATAAATTTGATCTGGAATGAACAATTTTCAGAAGCAAGACTGGGAAGCACTCACCAGTGAGGTTTGTGCGAGCGCTGTAGGAGCCCAGGTAGCGGCTGTCAGTGTTGGGTGTGTAGCACTCGAACATGCCCTGGTCATTGGCCTGTAGCTTGGTTATATGTAGCAGGACCGAGTCTCCACTCAGTCTCTCGATGTAGATCTCCTTGCTGTTGACCCGCTGGGAGTACAAGGCGTAGGCGTAGTTGGGCTGGGACGTGCTCACAATACGGATCTCGCGATCAGGAGTGGTGTACAGGTACATGGACCACTCAAAGTCCTGCTCCACCCCTTCCTTGTAGCCTGTTACGTTACACCAGATGGTGATATGAGAGCCCTCCGTTCGAACCAGGGGCCCTGGCTGAACAGTCACCTGCCTCTGGGCTAAGCAAGAGCTCACTGTAAATGAAAAAAATCAGAGTTAGAAAGTGATAAAAAAATGAGTTTTTAACCCTTGAAAGTTGAAGTTTTTAACCCTCTTTGTTTTAATGATATTCAATATGGGCTCAACAGTGTGTTTGAAATTGTGTAGAACTAATAAAAATATCAAATGAGTTAATAAGCTATAGTAAAACTAGTACAATTTTAATAAACATTTTGAATGGAAGAACTAAAACTGTACAAATCAAGTTAATTATCTTGTTTTCATAAAGAGACTCAGTTCACACTCCTGGCTTATGAGAATCTTTAAGAAAACTTTTAAAATGTTGTGCTAAATTTGCAGTGTGTGTAACGTTACCCCTGCCAGACACCAAGTGACCTTCAACTAAGAAAGCCTTTCATTACAATTTATAAACAACCTGTGAATACATTCCGTGCAAGACAGTTAAAAAACACCACACACACCGTGTCTGGTACAATCGGCACAAATAAAGGTCAAAGTGCGTGTAGCTCACCAAGAGCAATAATGAACACATACAGCTGGAGTCCCATATCAAAACTACAGACATTTGACCACATTAAGAAACTGAAGGTTTTACCTTAAAACCAGGTTAAGATACTGTCAGTTTGTTCTGTTCTGGGAAAAATTCAAAACCATTGTGGGGCACATATACACTACAGGCAATAATTTGGAATAATTTAAAGATTTTTGACTAACAGTGAAGCTATTAAAACATGAAACACAAATAGGATTATTTCTGTTGAAATAAAGTGTAAAAATGTACAAAAAACTAGAACATTTTAACTTCTTCGAAGTAGACACTATGTACAGCACAGCCATGGAACTTAAATTCACTCAAACTGTGTCCAAACTTTTGTTTGACAGTGTAAATGGTACAATTGTCTCTGCTTTCAAGAATTCTACACCACCCGCATCTTTGAGACAGTGGAAATACGTTTACAACATAAACGTGCTGCTCAAAATGAAACGTGTTAACTGATATTCCAACTGCGTCCTATTCTGTCCGAGTCAGACAAAATACAGAATGGAAGAAGACAAGTGTGAACAGTCGGAGTTGAGGCAAAAGTAAGAGAGATGTTCCACGGATCTCATTGTCCAATCTGGAATATGAAAAAGATGCCCATCTGCTACTGTGTCACGTCTGGGATGGATCCGTGACAATGAGTGTGTGTGTGTGTGTGTGTGTGTGTGTGCGGGTGAATGTTCCCTGTGGCTCAAGAGAGACGTCACTGATTTAATTACTCCTAAATATGCGCTCGCATCTGCATGCCTGGGAAAGTTTGTGCATTTTCCTGTGGTGGACTGAAAGTGGCTTTTATCTCACTTTTTATCTGTTTCCTTTATTTTCAAATCCCACACACACCCATAAATACCTCAAATGTTTTCCTCATACCAGCCACATACACACAAATAGACACTATGATACAAACATCAAAACAGACATGTGGGCTACCTTGACTCTTCTCTGTGGCACAACAAGCACATGGGAATTTTATGATAGAGGGAGTTATATTGTTATACAGCTATACTGGCTCTGAGTATCATGCTACTTGCTGTTAACCTGATTTCAAACCCTCGCATTCATATGTGATATATTGTTCTCTGTTCACTCTGAAGTATAGCTGAACAACACTAGATGTTCGACTATTGGCATAAAGCAGGGCTATTCAATTTTGTTCTTGAGGGGCCATGTTTTACAGTTTGGACCAGCCCTAACCAAACACACCTGCCTGTTAATTTCAAATAGGCCTTGACTAGCTGGTTTATTGTGTTGAAGTCGTGCTAAAACAAAAGTAAGACATCGGCCCCAGGAACAGAACAGAATACCCCCTGCATAAGATATGGTTTAACAGCACAATTTGACAGTTAGGGGTCGTCTAAAAAGGATTGGGACATTTTAAAAGATAAATTTGTGATAGAAAACATCTGAAAAAGGAAATGTTTAATCTACTGTGGTCCAAATCTGTGATTCCCAACCTTGGTCCCGGATGACCCCCTGCAGTAAATGTTTCTTCTCTGACACACCCAGTTCAGATAATGGGTCTCTCTGCAAATGAGTTTAATCAGGTGTGTTTGATTAGAGAGACAGCCAAAATGTGCACCGCAGGGGGCCATCCAGGAACAAGCTGGGAACCATCGGTGTAACCAGGACATTTACTGGAAAAACACACAGAGGGGGTGTTTGCCCTGGGGAACGACTGACACAGCACTAATCGTTGCATTACGAGCAGTTTTTGACTTAATTTGCTTCTCTCAGACTGACTTATAGCTATAAAAACAACACTACACATTTAGTCCCTGTATTAAACCATTTATCTTTTATCATCATTTAAAATAATGACAAAAATCCTTTTTGTAATTACAGAATTTGATCGAACAAGGTTTATAAATCTGAACAGCAGGACCATTTTCCAGGACCAGACTGCCTGGGATGACAACCCAGCGTTTAAAGCCTGTCATTCAATAGATGAAAGTGACCATAAACCATCAAGTCTGATTCAAGTAGGACGAAGATTTCATATGACATTAAACCCAGAGACATTCGGAAGATTTTTAACTGGAACATTCATGTCAGGCTCATTTCTCTTTTTAAGCGCAGCTGATGAAAGCAGCGTTTTCATGTGGGTCACAGAAGACTTCACCAGAATAACCAGGCTTCCATCGGATCCGCTGCATTAAATATGGATCACAGCTAAAACCTGCATTTTCAACAAAATGTGTTCTGTCTCCCCGCAGTGCAAGAGGCCGGTGCAAATGAGTTCCTACAATACATTTTCAAATACAATACATTTTAATAGCAGTTTAAAGTGCGTTATTACAAAATCACAGTAATGTTCCTCGCTGCTGGAGAGTGTAGGTGTTCCATGTTTTAATTCTCAACAATCTAGTTTCTGATTCAGGAATCTAGTTTTTAGAGTCTGATTTGAATCAAATTGATATTTTACTGTTTCAAGCAAATGATCTGTGAATGGATTGGACTCAACAGAACTGACCACTTTTTTTGCAATTTGGATTTAAAATCGAGAACTTCCCACAACCTAGCCCCCCAGGGTAAGTTTACACAAAAACAATGTAGTAAAAAGGGAAAGGTTTTAAAAAGGTTTCATGTATACACAACAATGTTGGCAAAACATGTAATACACATGTTTTTAACAGATTAGCATTTTTGTTGTGTACACAGAAATCAAAACATGTTTTCAAAAATGTCCTCTTAACAACGCTGTAAAAACTAAAACCTTAAAACATTGTTCAAACATTTTAACATTCAAATAATGATGAAACTTAAAACGTTGTAAAACAGACCCTCTGAACAGGAATAATGCTTCTGTTTTGAACCCTCATTTGGTATCACTCCTAACACTCTGATAATTGGGCAGTGTACACTTAATACAATAAGCTAAAACTGATCCTAGTATTACCCTACAAATGGCTTCAAGGAAAGTCCTACAGGAACAAAGAGACACAAAAAAACAGCCACTTCAAAACATGACAATAATTGAAACGCTACAGCAAAACCGGTGGATGAAAGACAAGATACCAGCATTTATGAAACTAGATCACACTGGATGTAATGCTGTCAAAATAAAGCAGGAAAGAAATGAGCTTGGAGACAATGCAGCGTACAGGGAAATGGAGAGAACAGTCTAGTCTGTGGTCAGCACAAAATTCCAGGTTGTAGACTCTAAAATACGGGTGCATAAGAGACGTTCTCTCCCAGGTCTGCTGTTTGTCTTGCTTTAATTGCCTCTCACACCTTCAGCCCTAAACCACTTTAATGGAGCCTCTGTGTATATAGGCACAACCATGATGCCACAGCTCTCAGCCCAGGAGAGTAACTTGATGCCCCAAGAAAACACACACACAATCTCTCTTCAACTCTGGTGTTTTAACAGCAACATTCACACTGAACAAATTGGTCCAGGCCATTACTACCATAACCACACCTCACAAACTCCAAACCCTGTGGAGCAATTATTAAATATCTTCTGTTCAGAGTTACGCACTCACAGAGCTTGGGCGGGAAACATTAGCCAATTAGGAGGCTACAGTTCGAGCAATGACCCAAAGTCAAAATTAGCTTGGAAAAAAATTGCAGCATGGAGACCCAATCCATCTATGTGTGACACAGATCTAATTTTACTTTACAGTGCGAACACCAAAAATCCAATCTTTGCTAATCTGATTTTTGACCCTTTCATATGTGGTGGTCACACCGATTGCGTGCTCAGTCTGTGACCATGTGACCCAAGTGTGAACCATAGGATGAGAAAACATCCATTTTTTTACAGACACTTTTATTGTTGTTGCGTTTACATGCAGTGGTGCACATACAATACTGTGCATACGGTTTTTGTACTGGCTGTTCATGCCTGTCACTGGTCTGTTAAAACTGACATGAGGGTTAGTAGGTAATGACCAATTCTTGAGGATTAGATAAACTATTCCTTTAAGCTCTGTATTGTGTCTTAGAGGGGAAACACTTTGTTCGTAATTTGTTAAAAGTATTACTTTAAGGGTGCTGAATTTCTGTCTGATACACTGTGATCATAGAGCTAAGCTGAGTCAGAGAGAATTTCAAGATTAACAAGTTTAACGGAGCTCCTATGAGCTCCAGCTTTGGGAATCGTGTCCCAGCTGGTGATAAGCAGGAACGTGGGACTAATGAGGTTCAGTTAAGGACAGAGTGAACGGTGGTGCAAGATTAGACTCAAACAAATGAGCAACCCAGCTTCTGTGCATCCAGTTAGCATGCCAAAACACATAAACACAGATACTCAAAGCAACAGACCTGTGCATCTCTGGTTAATGTAACTGTGATTACACTAACATTAAAGCACTGAAGTGAGCCACATTCTCCACAGTTCATGCCTGTTTTGACACAGCTGATAGCACAGCTGAGGCCTCCTTCAGTCCAGCTCCAAATGTTTAAACAAAACAGCAACTGGCCAGTAAATAAATTATTCATTATATGCTTAATTACACTGAAAGACATAAAAACTAAGACAGTCTAAAAAATGGAAAATTAAAGCTTACTAAATATATTATGAAGAAAATTTACTAGTAAGCTTAGTGAATATGTTTTATAAATATTTCTTAGAGCTAAACTTTGCATAAGGGTGAAAAAAAACATGAATGATAGGAGCAACCATGTGTGTGTATGTGTGTGTGTGTGTGTGTGTGTGTGTGTGTGTGTGTGGCTGCTGTTCTCTTCCAGGTCAGGACAGGGAACCCAGTCAGTCCCTCAGCTGTGCTGCATAAAAACAACACAGTTCTTTTAGTACAGACAGACAGGGAGTGACATGCTGTTTCCTGTGTGTGTGTGTGTGTGTGTGTGTGTGAGCAGCTGGAGGCACAGCTGTACTGGTGTGGCTCACTATAAATGTGCATCACTGCTGAAAAGTAACTGTATGGCAGTTCCTGTCCCATAAGGAGGGCCGGACATGAGGAGCGAGACACAATAAACTCTGGGTCTGTGATTAGATCAATATAAAAGCTTTTCCATGAGCAGAGACATGACCACACCATACCGTCTGATATCTGCTCTCTGTGGGGATGTCAGGAAAGGAGAACTCTGATCGAGTCTGTTGTGGCAAGACTGAGGCTCTGTTCCAATCCTTGTAAGCTGCCTATGTAGACATCATTTTAGGGCACACGTTTGATGCAGTCCCAAAAGAATGGTGGAATAAATATAATAAATCTTTTGTATAAATTCTAAAACAGAACTGCTATCCCATAATTCCTTGTGATGAGCTCAGTGAAAAAAGATTGTCAAAAGTTTCCAACCCGGGCTGCATTTCTCAAAAACATCCAGATATCATAAGTGCTAAAATATACTATAAGACTTACAGAAATGCAGTCCTGGTCTTACATGGTTTAAACTGTTTAGCCTGATCTCCTAGTCCGGCTAAGATGGTGCTGACAACCAAAGCTATAAGTGAAAACCCTCTAATTTACAAATGCTTTCCATGCTCTGTGCTCAGAGACCAGCAACACACACAAGCCCTGAGACCTGCTTGCAACAGGACCGGCGTAAAGGAGAACTAATGAGGGATGAGTAAAGACACAGGAAATGAGTCTGTGTTCGGGGAGGTTATCTAGGGATATGGCTCACCGCACACAGTGTTAGCGCTCGTGTGGGAGGGTCACATGCAGGTGAACAGAGGATTGTGATGGGGGATAGCAACGGTCATTTTGTCCACTCGAATCTGTCTGATTTATCTGTCACATGTGCATCGCTCTCCTGACTGAAAATCACCTCACACACGGCAATCGCTGTCTGATGAAGCTGGCAGAAAAAAAAGACACAGAACAAATCATATGATTAAAAATAAGGCTTATTTTGGCCACGTCTGTGCATAGCTGTTACCGATTTTCAGTTGGTGTTAAATGTCCTGAAGATGGAAAAACAGACACCCAATTATTGCCGTCATGATCGATTATTGCTGTCATTTCCAAATAATTACATCATATCCATTCAGAGGAGAGAAAGCTGTAATGTGTGACATTCACAGGGAAAAGAAGCACATAGTTCCTGGGTGGAGAACAAAACAGGGCAGCAGGAAATGAGAGAGAGGTACACAGAGCTGTATAATGAACCAAAGGGGGTAAATTGACTGTGGCTGTGCAGTTGGAGATTGCCAGACCCTGGAGTAGCGGAGAAGCCATCGCCTGCAGTCTGCGGATGTCATTTGTGCAACTGTCGGTTGCGGCCGCTGAATCACTGTGAAGCTAAACCCCAGCAAACACAAAGAGCAAGCGAGTCGTTAGGACAAACTGTGTGTCTTTAGGCACAATTCACTTCATCGATAAATCACTATAGTAGCATTTTTTAAGTTAATGCTGCCGTCTTTTCCCACTCAGCTTACCATTTACTTTCATCACAGTGGCAGTCAATGGACTTCAGCCTCTGAGCAGGAGCGTGCGTGCCTAAAAAGACTATTTAAATGAAAAATGAACAGCCTCACAGACCGCGCTGCACCCAGCCAGTCAGAAAACGTTATGAAAAGAGGGACGATCATTTCTGGGTGTGCCGAGTCGTATTTACTCTATATGCAATGCTACTCCATCTTTATTTCCTGCCCCCACTTCCCGCCTTCATTGTATGGGTTTGTCAGACCCTCAGTACTGGGATACATTTCTGCTTGAGCTTGTGAATCCATTTGCCATCTTGAAATTTCTCCCTGTTTTATACTCGGTTTTTGCCAAAAAGCAGTTTAATGGGATTTGCATTCTGAATGTGACGTCTTTTCAAAAACATCACTGCTCAGGGCTCTTAAGATGAGACAGAATCTTTCCGTAAACTCGAAAACTCAAACAGCCCTGTTGATATTATTTAAATGAATTAAATGCAATAAGAGCGACTTTGAAAAGAAGGCCTTAAAGGGATGCAAGCGGTTGTATGGCTCAGTCTCATTTTCATCTTATCCCGGTGCATTGTGGGATAGCTTTCACAATTTAATACATTTTTAAAATACTGCCTGTCAAGTTAAGTTAAAAGAGACTGGCTGTCTCTTTCTCTGGGTGGGCATGTAAGCACCACTGCAAAACAAAAACCTGGCGTCTAGCTGTCTGACCGCTGCTAAAAGCAATGACCACAACAACAAAACATTATGTCTATTGGGAATTGACTAAAACAGCGTCACAACACCATCATGGTCGAGAAACTTTGCAACCATTACTGTAACACTAAATGCCATATATATTTAAGTACAAATTATAGGCAAATGTAGTACTTGGTGTGGTGGGCATAAGCTTTTCTCAGCATCCTTTATCATCTCAAGCTAAACGTTTAAAAAAGTTTCTTTTAAAACAAATGTATGACCCCTGCACTCTGCTCCAGTCAGATATGCTTTGTCTAATTGTTTAATAAAAAATAAAACTGCATGCTTCTTCAAAGAAACTCAAAGTTATTACATGGACTGTTGATGATAATTGCTGTTTGATGAACTAGACCAGCTAAACAGCTAAAAAATCCACTCTAACCAACCACAGAATTAAAAATGAGGCCCTTTTGTTGGTGCAGTTATCTCTGCAATTTAATCCGTGTAAAATATAAGTTCTGTAAAGCTACTTTGGAACAATGTGTACAGAACAACGTGTGCGCTACAATTTTATGAGCAACCACTGCGTTGGAGTTCTGAAGTACTCAGGTACTCATTTCACACCACAAGTACATACAGTGCACATATCCCTTGTAAGAGCTGTTCTGTTGGTGCTTGAAGGGTTTACTTCAGTCAGTAAGAGGATTGTAGCAAATTGAGGTCTGCACACGATGACTTAAAAAATGTCAACACTTGAGGTGCAAAACATGTGCTCAAGAGAGCGATGCAACCTAAAACAAAGTCAAACGCCACATTTTATTTCTCTTCTACAGAGTGAATACAACCATGACAGCCATAAAACTCTCGCTCCCAGATACAGGTTCTCTTTGTCTCTCTCTCCTCACTAATCATCTCTTTTAACTCTCGCCCGTTCGCTGTTTTTGTTCGTGACCACATGTGAGAGAATTCCTGCTGCTCGTGTCTGTGGCAAAGATCTTTGAACCCTTTCAGCGAGGTTTAACGGGCTCAGAGAGACTTCAAAGCGAAACGACATCTCACGTAGGCAGAAACTGAGGTCCTAAATCTCTCAACAGATGTGTTCTACCAACATTCGGACCACAGCTGCCCATCCCAACGCGGCATTAACCCACACTGTTGAAACGCCATCTAAATCTGAGCCAAGACCTGTGCTCTCTTCCAAATCTAGTATGCTGCCTACATACTACAGGCATAATAGATGTGTTCCTGACATGAAGTACATTTTGAAGTATTACATTGCCTCTTAAGATACCTTGTCGTAACCCAATTTAAATGCAACATCGCACGTATCCCAGAATGCATTTCAATAAATGAAAAAATAAAGATGGCGGATGTGGCAGGTGCAATTGACTAAAAAAGCAGATATTTACTAAATATTTACACATATTTCACACATTAACATACTAAATATTTAAATATTGACATGTATTTTTATGTTTTTTAGAATATTGAAGGTAACTTAGCCACACAATAACATTGTAGGTTGCATTTCCTGAGAGCTATTTAAGTGCTTCATAGCTGCCAACGTACAGCGTTCCAAATCAGTCGCTTATGAGGTCCCATGACTGTCAGGATCCCACCTATGTAGGCAGCAGGCAGTGGGACAGCCTGCTAAGTTGGACAACAGCTCTAGTTTACCTTTGTTGCCAATATTTATCTATTTAACACATTGAGCAGTCCAGCTTTTCTCCACTATCTTCCCGGTGTCTGCTGGACTGTTAGCATTGCCGCCCCACAGAGAGAGGGATCCACATACGTACACATGGGCTGGTTTGTGAGGATTATGCACACATAACAACGATAAGGAGAATAAAGCACTAATCCAGTAAGAACCAAGCCATGTCTTCTCTACACAGGCACAATTTCAACTTCATAATGTGACACCCTCTTCTTAAGCCAGATATGAATAATCCCACTTCACACACACATACCTACACGCCTTGGTGTCAGAGACTAGCCATAACACGCTCGTACACTAACATGAAAGCTCCGTTTCGGTGTCAAACATACCCTTCCAGGTGCCCAAAGACATCACTTCAAAGAGACTCCCAAGGTGTATAACTAACCTTCTAATGTTCAGACTGCAAGACTTGCTCGTTTTCAACTGTGTTTTATCTGCACACCCCACAGAACACAGCAGTGAAGGAGCAACCGGCAGAGCTTGCACACAAAGCGGTGTGTTGTGCTTGAACAAACACCTGCGCCGCCAGATACAGCAGGCCGAGGGGGATAACAAGCATGGGGCAGAAAATCCACTGGACGTGCTCCACTTAAATCAAACAGAACCGAGGACACACACACACACACAAACACTCTCAGAAGAGAAAGAGTGAGAGAGCCATTGAGATTGCCATGAAAATCACTCTCTATCACATGGGCATGAACAAGTTTCTCTTATGCAGGCACAGGCCTAGTTACTGTGACGTCACATCGCACATGACTTGCATGGCATTAAGGTTTCAACACACCCTCAAACCCGAGCGTCACACACATCTTTAACATGCAAAGGAAATTTTGCAGGTAATAATGTTGGCACACTGGGGAACGCTGGCATTGAGCCATGGGTAAGGCCCTAAAATTTGGTCTCTGCTTCGTATCAGAAGTGCCCTGGTAGCTTGAAGCAGGAGAGTGTGACACAACAGATTCACACTTATCTGTTACTAAATCTGAATGTCCGATCAAAATCCAGACCACAGCTATACTGCCTCAGATTGATAGTGCCTCAGTATTTCATTATTAAATATCTAAACGGCCTAACACAAACCTGAGATACAACACCTGTGTGAAGAAAAACATTCATAACGGCATGACGTGTTAATGGAGAGAAAGGGCTAATAGTGTTTGACCAACTTGATTGGCAGTTTTTGCTATAATGTACATGCTTCTACACCTTAAAATGAATCCCTACAAAGTAATACAATAACACAATTCCTGACAGTTTTTACTTGAGAGCAATTACTTGACCCTATTTGAAATGCACTTTAAAGCTTATTAAAAACATGAATGCCTGGTTTGTAAACAATACAGAAAGGACGCTACAGATATATATCCAAGAATGTGTATTTAAGATTAGGAAAGGAGGGTTAAGAATCATCCATTGAAAAAATATATTGATAAACTGCTACTTAGAATATTTACAGACATTTTCCACACAGTGTTTTTGGTAATTACAGCCCTGTCTGTTGTACAGCTTCAGTCCACGTGGCCTTGTCTACAGAACCAGTGTAGGCCATTCACACTATTGCTACATTTATACTGATGTTTTTATGACACTAAACATTGCTCTCAAATGATACGTGTGCCATTCAGTGTGTGCACCATTTCCCTAGTTATCTAAATGAGTGGAATAAACTAGCCGTGGAGGCGCTGGTAATGAAAGCAGCTAGTGATGTGTTGAGCGAACGGGGCAGAGGGGCTACGGTCGCACTGCTGAGCTCTCCTTACAGCAACCTCCTGTTAAATAGACGCTCACATCTCAGCAAATGAATTAGTTTCCACTCAATTTCCTAAACGGCAATTTTCTCCAGACCTCAGCTGCAGGGATGGCAGATAAACGAAACACCAGCCGGATGGACCTTCAGGGGCCTGACATCTGGCCTCCGGATTCATCTTTACAGAGAAGCTAGCCAATGAGAAATCATAACAAACCACTACTCTACATATGAATGCAATACCTAATAATTATTTGTATTCATTTTCAATCAATGTTTATCGACCAGAGTACCTCAGCAAACATCCAAGGGCGCATTGACAAACAAGACAAACAAAAAGTAAAATAAGTTGAAACAACTAAACACTGAGGTATGCCTTACTGTTTGGTTATTGTAAACTAAATATACATTTATCCAACTATGCAAAGCTCTAGAATATCGCACTTGGGTAAAAATTGAGTGGGGGCCTTTAAATATTGTTGTGCACAATATTTTGTGGTTAAATATTGTTGTGGTTAAGTATAAATCACCATTATAAGTCACAAAAGAGGAGTGTAATTTACTCAATATCAGCACAGCTGTGACTCAGTCATAAACCACTGATAAGAGATAATCAGGGCCATGCTAGTATTCAGTTCAGCAGCAGTTGCTCATGCCTAACTAAAATATTTGCATATTTAAGTACCTGAATGACGTCGCTGCGATTACAAAGCAGCTTGTCACTGGTGAGCACAGCATCCTGCGTTAGCACTGAAGTGTACATTAGCATGTGCCATTTAAAACGCTGACGCATTAGAAGGCCAGCATCGAGCAAAAAAGCACTTATAAGGCCAACACAAACCAGCCAGTCATTAGAATTGTGCATTTTGGCCCTTCCTTCTTAATGGATGTATCACACAAACAGAGGAGTAAAGGCTATTCTGAAGACTGTCCCTGTAATTGGCAACCATTTATCCCTCCAGTCCACTCCACCCGTCGCTTCAAAAGCAAGCCTGCTGCTAAACACAATAGGTGAGAGAGCTGGCCTCTGTTTAACACGGATTCATTTCTTTCAAGAGACTTGCATGCTGTGAACCTAAAGTTATCCATTCAGTTTTTTTTGCTTTTAAGCCAAAGCATCGACCTTGAAAATAAAGGGAGTTCATGGATCTTGCAGATGGCTGTTTATGGCAGCTTCTTTTGTAAGGGCCAGAATGTTTCTCTTTTAAACTGTGACTCATGGCTGCAGATGAACTCTGGTGCTTGTGTTTCTCAGTGTTCAGTCACACACTGACCTTATGAGCTTCTGAAGCATGAACGGTGTCCTCAGGACATGGGAACAGGTGGTACCGTGGTGCACTTCTCACTGCACATGTACATTAACACAAACCACAGTCGTGCCTGAGGTCGCGACACCTGATACCCAACACGACTCAACATTTCAAAGGTCCTTACAGGGAAAGATCTGGGCCAGACAAAACCTTTATGCGAAACATGTGTGGACTTCAATGGAACACGCGTGTCTTTCAAGCAAATGTAAGCTGTTACATTTCACGGCGTCAGATAACAGACACACATTTTAGAAGCTGGAGTTAGAGTCCAAGGTCTGAGGTCCAAAAGGAAAACATACAGGACAGTCCATAAATCAGTCAAACCCTAATTTATGGACCAGATTCTGCACTAAAACACAAGTGAGCAAACTGGTGATAAAATGCGTGTGGTCCTGTATGTTTGTCAAATGCTCTTTCTAGAACAACCCAAGCCTTAGCTTCAGATAACATGCCTACGAACCGCCCACAGACCATACATTGACTGTCTCATGCATACTGTTGCCAGTTTTGTGTGTATTAGCTCAAAATCAGCAGTTCCCATAGGACTGCTTGGCTTCTTTGCTATTTCTGGTAGTTGGGTTACACCAGCCTGAAAAAATAATAATATTTACAAGGTACTGGGCTGAGAGAATAAGTACTATGAAGAACTAATCAATGGAACCAATATTCAAAATATGAATATGGAACTGAAATATATAAGCTTAACTCTATTTTCTAATTCCGCATAATTACTTTTAATACATTTACCTCACATTAGCTTTTACATGTCTGTCAGACAGACCCTTCCTGTTTAAATAGGGGGCTCTTGGCCATTTTATGCTAAAAGTCAACCGTCTGACAATGTCAGAGACTGGCTGCATTGAAACACACAACATACATTCAAACAAAGGCAGTCAGATCTCAGAGATCTGCTGACCTGGAGAGTTCTTATCTCCATTAATAATCCATGAACTCATCCAACACTTTGCTTTTAACTGTGCAACACAAAGGTCATACAGAGAGGCTAACGTCTACACATCTCACACGCTTTAAATATTCAAGTCCACATTTATGTTTCAAAACCATTAGAAATCCATTACCAAAGAGACAAATAGATACACGTTACAGAAACATGAAGGTTTCACGTCACCCTAACACTGCAGGAACCAAAACAACAAGATAAATAAATGTTAGGCTAGCTGGTATAAGAGCTATTCAGTAAGAAAAACATTATTCGGACGCCACATGTAAAACACCTTCCGGTACAACAACCTTCTGATATAGCCCATATTAAAGCTGGATCATGGGTCTTCAAATATTGTTGGTACCCTCTCCTGCCACGGAGGCGACTCCAATTACCAAAACAAGACACTCAGCCCATTGATCTTTCCAAAAATCTATTTCTTGCTTCATACCACATTAGCGATGACAGTTACAACTGGACACAGAGGCCCATAGCGTTGCTGCTGTATTTTGAAATACAACAGGGACACTGTTTTTCGTTTTTTACTTAATCCTAAGCAGCAGGAGTCATTAGCTCTAAAGGCAGAGAAAGTGGCCAACGATTTAAATCGCCAGCAGTGATACTGCATGCTTTAAATGTAGTCATGGTGTTTATTGATCTAGCTAGTAAATTGTCTAGTTAATTTAATTCTAGATCAATATCAATCTAATGCTAATTTTTCTGTATCACAGGACGAGAAGAACAACAGAAGAACATTTTAAATGTCAGGCCTCAACAGGTTTAGTCTTGAAAGGTCAGTTCTAAGCTTTATGATGTCAAAACCATGTTATATTTTTCCCAAAGGAACACAGAGATCTCTAAAGAGCCTTAAATTACATGTGTGCCTTTAACAGGTCAACTACTCCAAATTTATGACCGTTGTTGCACTACTTTAAAAGTAATCCTACCTGAGACCCTTCGCAACTGTAATCAAACCTGTTCCTGGATCAACAGTGTTTGATGTTGCCATTCCTACCATTAAACCCACTAACCGCAACCCCAAAAGTCTCTATAATGTGAAGACAATGACAGATAGATAATAACATAATTTAGCTATGACCCTAAAATCCAATTGATAAGAATTCTGCTCCCGAACCAATAAGGGTATTGATCTAGTATTACGTCCAACAGGGACAAAATCACATTAAACTATAGTCACTCCTCAACCGTAACTGAAAACAATGTATTAATTCAACCCACACCCCAACCCTGACCCGCCTTATCAGTGTCCCTCGAGTCCCCTTGTGAATTATTCATGAGCGAGTGGCAGACACCCCATTTCACAGTTTCATCCATCATTATCGTGGACATACTGAAAAATTTAGTGTTTGTGACCACTCCACTCAACTGTCTAGTCTAGTCTACCCACCCCCAGACACACACCCACTCCCAACTTGGGGTACTTCTGTCTCCCTACCCCCCTCCATTGCTCCCTTTGTGTGTTTGGCAGTGAGGAGGGGCGAGAGGAGGTGCACCCTAAACGCACTTGTGGTCACAAACAAAGCAAAAACACCACAATGCCTTATTGCTTGGTCAATATATTACATCTCAATATTTTTCATCCTTTTGACAACCTTTTATGCATAAGCTCAACACTCAGCACTAGTTTATCCAATCATTGCCCAAACAGCCTCTGATATAAGGTGCATATATTGTGAATATTTAATATATGGCCCACAGTTGAACTCCAAACATATCGAACTTTAGTATTGTAGTGTGAAGGGCTGTTTTCAGCTTTTATCTCCATCTGTGTGCTTGTGCGTTAAGCACAACATTAAAAAAGAAACTAATTAACAATTAATTAGTCTCTTCTGGCAGGCTTTCTTAGCGATTGTCAGTCACACTTAGTTTTAGATGGCAGTGTGGTCTGAAAGAAAAGTAGAACCCTTCATCTTCTAATCCCTCGTTTCTAGCCCACCATTATGGCCCATCCACTGACTCCTTTGTTCTAAAGAAAACAGACAGCAGCCATCAGACCACAGTTAATGAAGTCCTGCCAGCCCCAGCTCCTGATTGACTCTTTTATTCTATCGTTTTAAGTGCGATCACTCAGATGCCATGGGTTTGCTAAAACAGTAATGGCAGAGTCTCTTCAGACAGTCAGCTTTTTGTCTGCTTTCAATGGTGGTTTTCAGATTCGACAGACACTAATCATTAGGGTTGCCTCAGTGACTTGTTAGGGACCTTCCCCCAAAATAAAGTCTAGACTACTGGTAGTACCTGGGCCTTTATAGCAGAACCCATTTATGTTGGCTCAACATTGTATGTTTGTTTTTCCACAATCACTAACCCAAATTTCTCATTTGAATTCTCTCATCTAATAAGTTTGGCACAGTCTTCCAGTCTGTTCAGACTCAGGTTGCTTAAAAACTGATTGATTGGACATATGGTTTTCCTGTAGCGCACTTTCAAACATGCCAGAAAATCTCATGAGCTCCCATTGAAAGCCTCTCGCTGCTATTACTCCCAGAGTTTTCAATATACATCCATCAAATTTAAGACAATACTTCAGCCTGGTCTGACTTGGGCTGCTGTCTTTTCTACCCAGCCTGACAATCATATAGAAAACCCCACAAACTTACATTGACAGAAATTTCTAGAGGCTGCAACAGCAAGGGATTGAATTTATTACCATTCTGATACCAAAAATAAATACCACACAAGGCCATCAACCTTTAATGTTTTATCTATTTGGCCTAAAACTTACTTCAAGTTAAAAACATTTTTATGCAACACGTTTGCCACACCTTTCCTCTAATCTAGTTTTCATAAATGATACTACAGAGGATGTAAATGTTGCTAAAAACTGATACCAAATTGGCCAAATGTGTTGTGTGGCTGGGTGGAAGCGTTTCTGAGGGCGTTTGCACTGGTGGGGGTTACAAATGTACTCAGCTGCTTGTAGGTGGGGGCAGGAGTCTTACTCAAGGGAAATTCAAAGAAGTCACAGCTCCATTAAAGCTTCATGCTTGAGGTCCAGAGAGCAAGAAAGCAAGTTTTCATGCCTGAATTTCTCGGTCAGATCTTCAGAGAGGGCCTGATCTTCCATGTCTTTGTGAGTGCCATAGCCAGAGGCAGGTACCAGACACGGATAACAACCAACTGCCAAGATCTGGTGTAATAGCCAAGAGGCCAAAATGAGCTTACCAACGCCAACCCCGTACTGCATGTCTCCATTTTGTTTAGATATAAGCCACTTTAGCCCTACACACACCTACAGTACCTACACATACACACACACAAGGAAGCGGATTAATTGAATTAAGACAAAGACACACCCACATTTTCTTGACCTCACTGATTATAGCACCACCAGGTGTCTGCAAACACCATCCAGGGATGAAGAGTAAACTATAATACAATCATGAGATAACTGTGGCTTTGTGGTTTGCCAGGAGATTCAGTTTTCATATCTATCCATCTAGAACATCGAGTAAAACATTAAATGCTGATATGGCGAGTGCATCCAGGAAACTCTTTCAGTTATAACTTCAAAAGACTCAACCACACGTTTTAACAACACTGTAAATTCTAAAGGCCATGCATAAAACAGCAGGGATAAAGTGAGATTATTGATTAGCGAATGACTGAGAAGTGTTTTTAAGTCTCCACGCCCTTAAAACTCGGCACATATTAAAGAAAAATCTATTTCGTTTAGATTTATTTTTTTGAGGCAAATCTACTCAAGTAGCAGATAAATGTAGGTATGATTTAAAAGATATAATCAGAAATGACATAAATAGCTGAAAGTGACAGGCAAATGCGAGAGAAACTTTATAAAGACTATTTTGGGTTGTATTGATTACCATTAAGATGTCAGCAGCAGAAATTACAGCGTTCACAGGTCTTGCCTGCCAGTCAAGTGTTTTGTCAGCCCGCTGTAGGGCGAGAGGGCCGTGTAGTTATTATATTTTGCCATTCACACTCAGTCGAAACTGTTGTGGATTCCAATCACAAATCACCATTCTACACAAATAATGACACAGATCTTTTGTCCAAACAAATCTGTGAATACATAACCCGCACTAAATCAAGTTATATACATGTTACATACCTCCCATACTGGATAATTTAGATAATATCCCTCACTTAACCAGAACGATTACTTTTATCTTCAATCATAAAAATTAAACTACAACCTTTGACTGTAAACTTTGAAGTACTTTTCTGAACAGTCTCCACTTGCAGCTCTTAACAAATACACTGCCATGCAGTTAAAAGTAAACAAACGTAAACTTGCCTAACCCACAATCTTAAACAAAATCTTATCTGTCTGGAATAAATTAAACAAAATTGCTAGCTCATATATACAGTATGCACAGTACACATGCCTAGTATCTCCTCAACCGTGAAAAATTAACAGTATGTTATGAATGTATAAACACGTGGCCTTATCTCAGGGAGTCCTGAACATACCCAGGATACATTTGACAGAGGACAAATTGCACTCTGGCTAGACACTCATAGCCAAACAGTGAAAGCAGTCACAGATCAGCATTTCTGAAGGGCTGAAGGGCTGAAGGGGTCACTTAAGGGTCTGACAGCTGAGAGTTCCTAACTACCACAACATTCCCAGGCTTTCAGAGGGCAAAGGTGTTCTATCAACAACTGGGTAGCTTTTGAGTGACACTCAGATGACTGCAGAGTCACAGAGAAGTACTGAAAGATACCACGTTGTTAAGAGGAAGGTGTGAATAGGTTCTTCTTACTAGACCAAAGAACAGACCTCCATGAACACACAATGTGTATTTGTACAATGTGTGTTCTACAAGGGTCTTACAAATCAGTGGCTTCTTAACTCCACTGTGCAGAAGCTGTGTGTTGGGTGTAGACGGCACCGCCGACTGCTAGAGCTCCAACAAGGCAGGGTTTTAGAATTAGCGCTACGGCTTCAAATGTCAACCAGCCAGTTCCTTCTCCTCTGACCAAATCAATCTTTCCAAAACAATAGAACAGATTAATTCCAGAGAAAACAAACTTGCTTCAGAATAGAAGAGAATTATGTTTTCAGTTCCAGAGTGACAATGTCCCTGAGTGAGGTTCATAAAAACATTTTTTTGAGTTTGGTGTGGAGGAACTGGCGTGTACAATGAACAGACCTAAACCCACTGAACAGCTTTGGGATGAACTGGAACACCAGCTGCGAGCCTGCAGCCCATCATCCAACATCAGTGAGTGGTTTTAGTATCTGAAGGCAAGCAAGTTCCTGCAGCCATGCCCCAATATCTACCAAAAGCCCTTCCCAGCAGAACAGAAGCTATTAACATCATAACATGTTTTGAAAATAAATGCTCAAAAAAAGCACATGTGTAGCGTTACATGTCTCTGCTAATTGAACTAAATTACTGAAATGGATGTCCTTGGTAATCGCACCAATCCCTGTGTCAGTTCTAGGTGGCAGCCAATCAGAAACACTTCTGTCTGGAAATCTGTGCACCCTCGTTTTGCATTGAAAGGCATGTAGTTAAAACTAGCAAAATGTCTGACGTTAGCAAAGCACCTGTAATTGCAACAAACACCTCTAGCTTGCTCTGTATTCCTAATAGGACCAAAACTCCTTCAGTGGGGCCTTATTAAGGCCGGTCTGGTGAATGTCAGCAAATGACAGCATTGTTTTAGTGAACTCTTCTGCAGTGAGGCTAAGCTTGGCTAATGTGCTGGAGTCAGTGGGAGGCTAATAAAGGCTTCAGACAATCTCCTGAAAAAATCCCTCTGTCTCTCAAACACATCCCTTTTTTCTTCTGTCTTTTTGCCTTTCTCAGTAACAGTTTCTTCTTCTGCCTTCAAACAGCTGTATAAAAATACTGGATGAAAATAGCATACTTTGAGCCTGGTGCGTTTCTCAAATGGGACAATGTTGCTTACGAGGACCCTTTTTTGCATAAACAAACATTATGTTCAGACAAACATGGTGCTATTATCTGCCACGCACACACCCGCCCCGTCTGCAGTCCGCAATATATGCACAACACCTTGATGTAGAAATTCACGTCAGGTCCTATACAAATGTATTTCCCAAGAGTGAGAAAAGCTAATTATAAACACAACAGCAACACTGAAAAAAAGATTTTTACAGCTGCATTTACCAGTTTGAGGGCCTATTAACTTTGTGTGAATGAGGAAGGTCTTTACGGCCTCTCCTGCTGTTTTGTTAGCAATTACAAGATAACACGGATGAGAACTGAGGGGGATGGTAAAGGACAGGGAGTATTACTCCAAAGCAGAAGCAGAACATTGTCCCAACCATCTGTGAGCAGCGCTGTTCTCTCACTCACACGTCTGCTTTCATGCATATGAAAATTAGCCAATTTACGTTCATGTAAATGCCCTCAAAAACCCCAGAGCTCTTCCGCTTTCAAACCCATCTGTGAGGTTTCATAATTTCTCCACTGAAATATAACAATTCACATCTTATTTAATGAGGAACGTCCTTAAAAGTTACAGGGGGACACGATGCAAACCGTATCAGCTCATGAATATTACGAAGGCGATGTAATATTTGCTCGGTAAGCCCCAGTGAATGCCAAAATGGTTGCTACGCCCCTTCATTTAATAGAAAATTAAATCTAAAGGTCTACTGAGAGTCTATTAAAGATAGTCCAAGGGATGGATTTTATCCAGCAATATTTTAATACTATACCAAAGCCAAAAATGAACCAAATTAGACATTTCTGCAAGTAATGCGCAAACCCAAAGGCTTGCAGTGCTATAGTTGGCATGCAAGACCACAGCCTGCGTTCTCATCTGAAAAGTAAACGCAGATTAGAAATCTTTTATGTGCTAAGAAAGCCAAAGAGTGCCTCTTGTCCAGGAGGGTACAGCCATCTGTTGTTTGTTAAGAGTTTGTCTAAACGAAAAGGACAATATTTGTGTGTGTGGTGAGGAACCAAAAGGGGACTAAACTCGATTGAAGATAAATAAGGAGTGGGCAGAATATACCTCAAAACCTCAAAAAGCATTTTGCATGCAGAAAAGCGAGTGTTTATAAGATAACTGAATGAGATAATGGCTTATTCTGTCCTGACTCAACCTATCTGTTTGTGTGGAGGGTTACAGTCTGTGGGGGTTATTCTACAACCAAACTCAATGTTGTACTAACCTAGTTAAAGAGCAAAACATGCTTTCTGTTTCCACAAACATCACACACACCTTTAAACAAATAATTTAATCATACATTGGCATAGAAAATACCAAAAGAAAGAACAGCTACACGCATCTGGTATCTGCGTGACTAACACACTCTTCCTTTTATACTGTTAATCATTGCAAATCCAGAGGCTAAAATGACCCAATGACACACTAGAGCCAGTGACATCATACAGGTGTGTGATGACATCACAGCTGTAGAAACAGGGCTTGCTGCTGTGTCATATGTTTTATGCATTAATCACATTCCCTTAAGCTGCTCATCAAACCCAACTCATGTTTAACTCCAGCTTCTGTGTTTGTTAAAGTGGGGGCAAAAACAAGCCAAGAAACACATCTATGGTCAAAATCAGCTCATCACTGTCTTTCAAATTAATATTAAACAACGACATGAATTCAGACACTAGACATGGACTTCCCAATGCAGTCACAACCCTACATCTTTTCAACACAAGAAACTGTAAATTATGAACACATTGTATGCAGCCTACATGACAGACAGTTATGTGGCATTCAAATCAAGCTTTAACTATGTCCATCACTAAAGTTATTAACAGTGTCCAATGTTAAAAAAAGACACTAAACAGCAACAAGTGCATTTAAACAGTCCATCTAATGAGATGCCCTACAACAAATAAAAGGACAGTCTTGTCATTCATCGACCTCTGGGCTTCCAGTTAAACAGTGGGGTGTCAGAATGATGAAATGCATGGCAAAAACTCAACTTACCCAAAACAGCAGTGACAATACTAAGCCATTTGATATCCATAGTGCTCCTGTTTAAGTCCAGATATCTAGGGGGGAATAATTAATGTGATTGTTATAAATTCCCAATACAGACTCAGATCCAAAAATCGACCTTCAGTGTTCAGTCCGGACGTAGCTGTGAACGCTTACACCTGTTCGGACCCCGTCAAACTGCGTATTGGACTCCAGAACGCTTGTATCTCTCCCGGTTACAGGATGCAGATCCAGCCCTGAACAACAGCCTTAATTGTTGGAAACACTTCTGCAATTGGGAAAAAGCTTTTGGCTGTTTCCGTCCTTTCCGTCCTTTACAAGAATCAATCCGATGTTTCGAGCTGAACGTCCGCACGGTGGATCTCAAGCTCCGCTGCGCGGCGCACTGATCCCGGCACGCCGGAGTCAGTGAGCGCAAGCCCACGCGTGGACGAGGTGCGATACTAGTTTGCGTCAAATACGCGTGGATGCGGATAAACTTCTTCAATGTGCGGTATCTCTGTGAGGCTATAATGCAAAGCGAGGAGCAGATGCAGCGATCGTCCTCCGTGAGCAGCAGATACGGAGATGATGCCGCTGTCCGGATCACCTTCAGCGCTTTTCTATTGTCACACACGACACAGAATGACTCCCACAAAAGACACTAGGCGGCCCGGCCCATTTTTACTACCAATCGCGTGGTCCGATGCCTGAGTTATTACATTTCTAACCAGTCCCACGATCACCAGTTTAAATGTCCCGGCAAAAGGAAGCGAAGACGTTTCACTTTGGCTATTATTACTCCGTTGCCTAGATTCAATCGTCAGTAGCGACTACCGTGTTTTTACTCTTTATTTGGTAACAATCTCAGTTTACCTCGTTTTAAATACTCCATAGTAATACTTAAAGATCACATTTAAGATCTCATATCCTACTTTAAAGCTTGGTTTCCAGTGTCCTTCGTGTCTAATTCGACAGGTCACATTAAAAAATAAGTTGTTGTGAAGCGGATTATATAAAGTTAAGAAAACTGTTAAGTAAACAACTATTCCTGTGATCTGTGTTGATATTGTCACATTGTTCACAAACGGAACCGCAGCGTTTCCCAATAAAGAGGAAATTTACTAGTTTATTTCCTGCCGCCCTGCGGTTCACGTTCAAATCATAACCCCGCCCACTTGCCGGTAGATAAACACGCCCCCTGGCGGGACCCTAAAACAGACCACCCCTTTACCAGGTAGCAGCTGCCCCCTAGTTTTGAAACACGTCTCCAAACAAGCAGTTTTATTTATTTATTTTGGAAATTTGTATACAAGCTGTTTTCAAGCTGTTTATATTTTCGGTTGGCTTGTAGTTGTTGAACTTTAAATAAAGTTTAAAGTTACAGATAATTTTATACATTTTGTCCAAACAATGTGCATTTTAGCAATAAACTAAATTTCACAACTGACTGGATTTATTTATCATTTATACCTTTGAGGACTTTTTGTGACCAACATTGTGGCCATCAAGACATTTGGACATTTACATATTTACATTTACATATAATGTTTAATCAAACATTATCTATTATATTATCTTTATATTATTACATTACATTATCTATCACATCACATCTATTATATAAGATTGGGGACAATTTGCTAATCAGGAGTCATTGTGCTGCAGGCACAAATGTGTTTCCTTGAGAAAACAACAAAAAGAGAAAGATGGATAAGTGTTTTCCATAAAAAAGGAACCTGCCATTGCTTAATGAAGAAATGTGATATAATTATCTTGCTGTTTTTAATATTAATAGCTTATCAAGAAGTAAGAAATATGCTGAAACGTCACTGCAAGCGCCCCTAAAAATAGCTACAGTAAAACAAACGTTTGTGCATTTGAAGTGGTCGTACCTAATTTAAGTAAATTAAAGCGATTTTTGATGCCAAGAAGATCTAAATTATTTGGCAGTTATCCGAATGTTACCAGCTGGTGATACAGTGTTAATATATCATGAATTTATAGCCATATCACAAGTCCTGGGCAATATCAAATAATAGGCACCTTTAGAAACCTGTATTGCCATCCTTACAAAAGCATTTTATCTATTCATTCCCCAAACTCACATTTGTAAATCCACAACTGAGGCATCTGGCTAATAGTCTTCAGGTTCCATAATGAGGAAAGGAGAAACGGTTTCATGGTCAGTGTTTAAAAGCTTTATGCAGACTTCAAGCGGAAACTTAGCGCACTGTTGTTGCCTTAGGGAGACAGATTTGCTTGGGCTTTTCATCTGACGTTTGCATATTTTGCAGCACATTCAAAATGTAAATAAATCATTCATTTCCTCCTTTTGTCGTGTCTCTGGGGCTCTTCTGAGAGCTCATAAGGGATGCTGTGCTAAAATGTGAGGGTTTCTCTCCCCTTCATATTCAGCGTGTAGAGATACACACATTACCATTGTAGAACAAATGGGTACACAATGGCTTACTGTCTATAGACAATAACATACTGTATGTGTGCAGCCATTTAAGAATGACAAAATGTATTTTAACAATGATTCTGATTCTGCTGAAGGACCCAGATTTTACATACCCAAACGGTACCAAAATTGGTTTTGTCTTCTAAATCAAACAATAATCTGTTTCTTACTTTAAATTGCATAGGCGAAACATTGTGCTAAATTACAAACACAAGAAAACGACTTTGTCTTACGTTGTGTTTGAGTATTTGGTTTGTAATGGTCTCCTGCAGTTTGATGGTTTTATGCACTTGGCAACCAATTATAGGACAAAATACACTGTGGTGGGCATAAACCATTTGTTATCTTTGCTGCAAGTAAATTTGTATTTGTCTAAAGTTTTTCTTCTAGCTCACATACTTTTGGCTGTGACAGGAAGATGACAAATTTAGCTAGCTTCTACCAAGTGACATAAATTTGTGCAAAAATACCACAGAGTTTGACTGGATGCACAGCCTTTGATGTCAATAACACAAGACATGGAAGTTTAGTCCTCTCTTAATTTAAAAGGCTAATTTCAAGCTTGTTTATTTTGCTACGAAAACTTTACTTTTAAGATTTGTTATGTTTTATTTATTGCTTATAGCATTATCTTTCTCTGACCATCCCTGCAAACGTCTGTTCCATATACAGATGATACTAATGTAAAGAAACCAGACTCACAGTCACACACACAAGCTTTCAGTATTAAATACACATATATATTCTGAACTGAGTGACTAATATGAGTCAATGTAATAATGTTCCACAAACATTGTACAAATGCAACAGTTTTTCACTAAGTCTGCATTTAGCAGAGGCTCCTCTAGCAAATAAAAGTGTGTATTTTGAAGCATCAGTAATGAGGCCTATCTGACACACACATTCAGAGTTACGCTGGGGAACAGTGTTAGTGAGCTATACTGAAACAGTAAACCATCATCACAGTAATTAAAGTGCAGAAGATTTAATGTGCTGAATTGGTTGGATGTTCACTGTCTAGCAGATTATATCGAAACAAATTTAGAACAATAATTAAGTCTGAAATTATCTTGTTTTCACCGTTGGGCCTCATAAATCCCCCAAATGGTCCAAGTGCCATTGTTGTACAACTCTGGCTGTTGTTGCTGCTGACAACAATTGTGTTGCTTTTTGAGGGGGAAAATATTGTGTTATACGTGGTCCATTTCCACTCTCTTTTGGGAGGGCCAACAATAAGCTGCACAAACATGTTGATTGGCTGAAACGTGCCAGTTCTGAACCAATAAACATATGTTGACAAGTGAGCACATTAGGCTGATTGGCTACATCAGAAGAGAGAGAGAGCGAGATGGAATACATAAAAAATTATTGAATATTTCATTAATTTGTGTTAACTTTACTCATGTCTTGCACAGGGGCCTTTTGAATAAAACATGACATCCAGTGCGGAAAGGGTTTGATGAGGAAATAACTCTTCAAAAAGGAAACACTCACAATAATGAGCACTGCAAAGGAGAAAGAAATGTGGTTTTGTTATTTTTCTATTTCATTCTTGTTTGCCTGCCCCTCCGTTCCAAAGTGAAAATAAAATGGGAGGGTCAATTGGACCTGACAGTGTAATATCTCTTATAACCAAAATCAGAGTTTAATGAAACAGGATATGAGGCTATTCTGACATCACATCTGATGTCAGTTAGAATTGGGGATTCTTTCCCATCTCTGGTGCGGATGGCAGTTTTCCCACAGATCCACAGACTGCCAAGGCCAGTGTCAATAAAAGCTGGAAAGCAAGATTTCAGTCTTGATTACAGCTGTGGAAGCGGCTGATGTGTAAATGAATGTAACAAAGTGATTCATGACAGATAGCGAGAACAGTGACAGATTCTCAAAAGAAATGGATGACAGGTTAAATCAGACACACTACCTCATATCACTACCTCACACTAAAGAGATGTGAGGTAGAATCTTTGCCTTTATATTGACAACATACACAGGAACATGTTTTAGAACTGAACAATAAATCAGTTGTATATCCATGTTGTGTGTTTCAAATAACCTAGTGTATACTATGCAGTATGTACTTGGATAACTATTGTGTCAAATGGAAAACTAATTAATATTTTTTTCATGAAAGCATTTTCCATTTTCCACTATGGCAGGGACACAAAATGTCCCAAATGTCCCGTGTTGCATCTAACTTTAGTGCATTTAATATAAAATGTTCACCATGCAACACTTTGCTTCCTGCCACAAAAGTATACCATCAGGGAGTTCAAAGTACACTACAGTATGCACACTATATGCTTTTATACACTACTCATACTTTATACTGTATCATGGCATAGAATACTGAATACTGTAAGTATACCAATTTGTACTCAACATGTTCTTTCCCAAATCACATACACACATCTCACACACATCAATGGGATGTTGGAAAGTTAGAATTTCTGATTCCACAGCTTGGCCACACGTGTGGAACAGGTTTCCCCTGCAGGCTTGTACTAATGCCCTGACAAAAGCAGGTTGGTATGGCATGTCATTAGTACACAGCGATGTCAAATTGCTACATCTTCCTGCGAATCAATTATTCATCAGAAAGACTTTTAATGTGAAGTATTAATATGAAATGAATTTCTTCACCCTGCTTGTTCTCTTTAGCTGTTCTTTCTCTGTGTCTTTTTTTCTTATCTTTATCAATAAAACAAAATACCCCCTATATTATTTTAGTGTATAGTGTTTTTATCTTTATAGTGTTTTTAGGTTTGCGTTCCCTCTCTCTCTCTCACCATCTATATATATATTGGATGGTTAGATAGATAGATAGATAGATAGAT
>JBAJNP010003545.1:0-38933 GCA_036877545.1 Yasuhikotakia modesta | reverse complement strand
CTAGCTGTCACATATTTAACTGTATATTACTCAGGATAGGCCTACATGCATTATTTTGTTAGTTTAATGTGGAATTGAATATAAAGAGTATTTTTTATGAGGTTATATGGTAAAACAAAACAAAACATACCACCAAACTAAAAAAACGAATACAACTATCCTAACCTGACATTTATGAAAACTGACCTGTTGCCAGAACGCATTTCAGTGAGAAATCACACAGAACAGAATAAATGCTGTTCAAACAGGATACACTGATAAACAGCTGGGCAAAGCTTAACACTTTCTAACAGAATCCAGTGTCAAACGATAAAACCAGACAAAATGGCCAAAGATGTATTAATTATTGTAATAATATGTATTTTTTTATTAAAGAACTTACTAATAAATGTAGGTCTATATACAGCTATTAAAATACTATTTATAGAAGCTTCTAGCTTTTTTCAAGCAAAAACAATTAAAAAAAGGATCAAGACCAGCAAAAGTAGCAAAATAAATGTATTGTTTTTTAATAATACCAGCTGCTTGTTATATCACCAAAATAACAACTGTTTACATTATATATATGATATACAGGGTGATTGACAGGACAGTGTGTGTCAGTGCTCCACATAAGAAGTGTGTCTCTTTATTTTGCCTCATGGGAAATCTAGGGCAGGGCATGGATGGGTTAAGCTTTTGAATTAAAACTATTGCTGGGGTGGAACGAGGTGATTTCAGCCTGCTAGGTTACAATTAGCCTCAAACATCTTGGCTACCGATCAATAGCATGTGACACTTTGATTTGACTTAACAAATGCGGTTTTCTCCAGCTCAGGGTATCTGTGATATTTCAGTGCTTTCTGATTGGCTGTTCAATATGTCTCAATCTAGTTGGATATAGTATGACAGGCTTCCATGAACAGAGATGTATTTCTGACAATATGTTTGAAACCACAAAGGGAATTTTACTGACCCCAAATAAACCAGCAACTAGTAAGATATCAGTTTTGAGCACAGTGGACCTCGATACAGTAATAAGACAGTATTAAAACTGAGAAGAAAGGAAAAGCAATTTCATTGTCATTTTCCCCCATCCGCTCACACCTACAATAAAAGCAGTCTTTTTGTGATACGCACTTGAACATATGATGGGGAAAAAGATTGTATTGCAATTTTTGCAGGCAAAGCATCATTCAACTCACAGCAACCAATATGTGTAGTCAGTATCATCGGTCACCGAGGGAGGATGTCTCATTGCTGGAGTGATGTATCCAATGATGCTACATGGGGTTCTGAAATATGTTAAATAATTTTGTTTGCTCAAGTCCCCTAACGTCACTGAAAGATCAGATGTATGGACTTCTGGCTAGGCTAACCAGTATAAACATTTAAATGCCTGGATTGCAGTATGTACTGTAAGGGTAAAGTGCATATATGGCTCAATGGGTAGAGCACTTTGTCAGCAGCACACATGGGTTTAAGGGTTTAAGTCTCAAGAAACAAGCACATGTGGAACCAGGATGGCCGAGTGGTTAAGGCGTTGGACTTAAGATCCAATGGATGCATGTCCTCGTGGGTTCGAACCCCACTCCTGGTAAAAATGTGACTTTTAAGTAGAACACATGGTGTTGTACTTTACATGGTACTGTAAATGTTGAGTTGCAGTGTGTTCACTCCTCATGAAGGATGGGTTAAATGCAGAGGTCACAATTCAGTCATGGGTAACCATAACTGACAAAAGTCATGTCACTTTCATCTAACTTGGTGGACCTAACTAAATTATTACTTACAGGTAGTTAGAATAATTACATACCAGTTATTTGACAGAAATGAGAATTTACAGGTCTGTCTTTGCTAGTGTTTAGTTAACACACACCTCACTCACTCACACTGGTGCACTCACAGAACCAGGATGGCCGAGTGGTTAAGGCGTTGGACTTAAGATCCAATGGATGCATGTCCTCGTGGGTTCGAACCCCACTCCTGGTAAATCTGGAGTGATCTACTTTTAAGCAGAATGCATTGTGTTGTACTTTACATGGTAAGCGTTGACTTGCAGTGTGTTCACTCCTCATGAAGTATGGGTTAAATGCAGAGGTCACATTTTGGTTATGGGTAACCATAACTGACAAAAAACATTTTACTTTCACCTAACTTGGTGGACCTTGGTTATTACTTGCAAGTGTAAACAACATACCCAGTGGATTTATTAAATGCTGATTATATGTAAAAAATGTAAATACATGAAACACATTGTACACACTGCATATCAAACAAACATTTACAGAAACTTAGGGCATAATTTGCTGGATTTTGTAAGGAAGAACGTTATAGTAAATGCATCTGCTAAACGCTAAAAATGTGTTTTATTTTCGCTTGTTAAAATACTTTTTGTATACCAGTTTTTATGTTAATATAAAAAATATATAGTATATATAGTTTATATACTATATATATAAACTATATGTATATATATAGTTGTTTCAGGATTTCAACCAGCTCAAAAGCATATAGCTGCAGCCAGACCTCTAACAGAGGCAGAACCTCCAATAAAGGACTGGAATCACAAACAACAAGAAAAGACAAACAAAGAGCACAGATTTAATCCTAACTGTCTCCCTAATGGTCTCGCCCCCTTTGGGAGTTCCTGCCTTTCTTTGTAGGTTTATACAGCAGCTGTACTGACTTAGACCTGCCTAAAATGGCAACACTGGCTTATGTATTGTATAACTGAGTGCTGCGGCCCATCTTAAAACACTAAAAACACTGGACATATAAGTAAACTACTTTACAAAATGATGGACAAAAATTTGCTAAATGGCATTAAATTATAGTTTCTCACTTTCAATGTTTATTTAAGTCAAGTAGGGAGCAAAACAAGAGAAAGAGAGAGACCTTACTTGCACTACAGTCGAAGACATGAGTCCAACAAACTTTGTCATTGTATAAAGAGCATGAAAAGATATCTAAAAACCAGGAAGTAACCAGCTCGAAGCCCAGTTTGTTAATTGTAATACTTGCTATTTAAAGGGCACATTTGTGTAACTATGCAGTGACCTTTGCTTAGCTTGGATCCTAAAGCAAGTCAGAAGTAAATGAAATGTTGAGAGCAGTATGTTTTCATATTTCTGTCAGAGCAGTTAAGGTCAGAGAAGAAAGAAAATTCTTAGATGAACCCAACATTAACTTTATTGAGGTGGGTGTCATCATTCGCAGCAGTTACATCAGCCCCTCCCCAACATAAACAAAGGAAGTTATGAGACAGAAAAGTTCTGCTTATATAAGAAGTGATACCTTCTAATTACATGTCCTTTATAATGCAAAACAACATAATGTTATACAGACTTGGCCATCAAGAAGCGTCTTAAATGAACAAAGTCAATCAGTATTTGCAAGGTTTTTGTTCATGTATGCTATATTGCACAAAACCTATCTGCATCCACACCAGATAACTTCTGCCTCCTGTCCTGTGTTCAGGGTTATCACTGAGCCCATGCACCAAATGCTGTCAGTTATTTCTGCTGATCCCTCTATGCAACAGTATGTTTGGAATATGCCAGTGCCGCAGGGCACCGAAGCTCCGACTTTGGCCCACTAACGCCCCTGCACTGCACTGTCTGATCTCATTAGTCCACTAGGCCACAGGAGGCAGGAAGAAAAGAGGGGGAGGAGGGACAAGGCAAAATTAGACAAGAATAGAAGAAATGAGAAGAGAGAGGTTCTTTCCTTAGAAGATCTCTTAGAAGACTGCTTAGAAGATCTCTTAGAAGACCACTTAGAAGACCTCTCAGAAGACCTCTTAGAAGACACCTTAGATGATCTCTTAAAATATGTCTTAGAAGATCTTTTTGCCATGTTGCTCAACTAAGCCAAGACATTGGTTTCTTGAGATCTTCTGCATGGATGATGGCACATTTTGGATGATGGTACCCCTGCTTGTTTTTTTCATGACTCATGAAGCAACAATTTTTTTTATAATGCTTTATTTTTTTAATTCTGTATCAGCAGTTATCCATCCCTGCTGATACAGATATCATAACAGCTACACCACAAAGAAATCTTACTTCACTAATAGCCATTCTGTTTATTAAAAATGTACTTTTTAATAAAATACATTATTTAAATGAATAAGTGCTTCTAAAAGCATGACAGTTGACTTTATATTTCTTTTTCTCCTGCTTCTGATGCCACTGCTAGTAAATAGAGTGTAAGACTGTGCCTTCAGCCAATCAGGTCAAGAGTTTTAGTCACATGGTATGTGTGGCTCAGGTTCAAAAGATGTGCCTAGAACTGAGTGCCAATGAGCTTGTGCCTTTCAAGACTTCATGCTGGCTGAGCAGCTGCCTTAGAGATAAATGGGAATGCTAACAGATTATTACCTTGTTGGCTTATTTAAGAGGCAACTTTCTCTACACAGTTAGTTAGTTTACAATATGCAAAAATTGCAATATTTCATGCAATATTTAAGCACATGATTCACTGGCAATTTATCTTGTTTCATCTTTGAATTTTCCTCTGCCTCAATTTACAAGACCCAGACAAACAATATTCCAAAGGGAAGCTTACACATCTAATCTTAAATTGTAAACTGGATGTACAGTAGAATGACATACTAGAAATCACAATCATGAAACAAAGTTAAAAACAATCTATTCAGTCGGCGTCTGCAGGTAAAGTGTAATTTTCTCTCTGACAGCTGGGCAGGAAGTTACTCTGCTCAGATAAACCGCAGTGAGATGCTGTCAGTAAGTGTTGTGTGTGCAACAACTGTGAGATAACCTAAGGTTTACCTTTGCTTTGCAGATCATTGCTGTGTTCATTGTGAAAGCCAATTTAAATCAGTGAGTTTATGATGAGATATACAGCTTATAATTTATACTCTAGTATATAAAAGCATTTTGAAATAGGTTATTAAATGTATTTTCCTGTCTGACACAAAACCTTTTATCTCAAGAAGAAAACATCGCCCTACCGAAGGTCACAGAACAGATTAACCTTGACTCTGGATATTTTATAATACCCCAAAATTAGCAATGTTGACATTATCTTCTTTTATAATATCACTGATATCTAACAGGTTCTAATTAATATCAGTCAGGCTGCCTACTGTTGCCATGGTTTCCTCCTTAGGGTAACTTGACCAGGTCAAAATGCACTACTTCTAAGATTGCTAAAACGTTGTTTGAAAACGTTCCAAAAATGTTAAGGTTAGTTTAGTTCCACTCACAGAGTTTTCTATAGAGCGAGATTTGAACGAAGGCTATGTGTTTTTGTAATCTCTGAATTTAAAGAGTCATACTGTATTAATACTGAATGGAAAGCAGAGCGTTTCTAAAAAAGCACTTACAAGACAATTTTCCCCTGTACATCCTGTGTGGATTAAGTTACTAGTCTGTTTAATATTTAAGGCTTCCTGACTGACAGTCTTTTTAATTGAAATGACGGCGCTTTGCAAAATTCACCATATCAAGATCCTCAGATAATCCTGCAGGTGTTAAGGTCTTAACGTGGTGCCGGGGGCTGGTGGGCGGAGCTTTTCTTGCTTTTCACTGAATATAACTGTAAAAGTTTTAAGACAGAACTGGCATTAGCTACATCAGCAGGTTCTTGTTTAATTTAATGTGTAAGATGTGCAGGAGGTTTTCATGGCAGATGAGCAGAACATCTTTAGAATAGCAATGTCTGTTTTTAGAATTCGTAGCCTGTGTTTTTGTTCACTTTGTTCTGCAGCTAGTGTTACTTGCTGTTTATCTGAAAACGTCTCAAGAAGAAAATGTATAATGTGAAAAAGTGATGACAGCAAACGTCTAGTAAAAGATCAAATAAATGACAACCGTAATTTTAACAGAAATGTGTAGTGAAAATCGCTCCTTTGAACTTATAGAAATTGATATTCTGTTTATAAAACTGCCTACACATCTTGGTGACAAATCCTGCATATCAGCATTTATATGAGACTTGGAGGTAACGCTGTATTCACACTGGTTAAGCTACAGAAAGGAATTCATCATATGGAAAATTGAATATGACTGCTGTTCCTGTTTCAGGTGAACAGCGAGCATATGATGTCACGAGTGAAGCACTGTGACCTGTGTGAAAGGTGAAAACCTCCTAACATTTGACCACAACCAGCTGATTCGACATAATGGCTCTCCTGCTTTCATGTCATCCTGAGGTGAATTGTTTTCTGAAATGGTTGAGAAATTGCAGGACTTTGTCAGATTTACCTCAGCAACCTGAATGCTCAGGTTAATATAAATGCCTTTCCAAAGAAGCTGTTGGTTGTGTGAGATTATAATCATTATAAAGTCATTTTATCATGCTGTTTTAAAAGTAATAATCTTTGAGGCACCAACCAACTGATAGTATGTGTCTAGTCAGATGATTTAGCCTGAGAATAAACACACTTGAGAGGACATTTATAATGTTTAAGACTAATGGATAAATTAATGACTGTTAACATATCGGATATAAGTCAGACAATTATTTATTTCTAAAACTGAAACCTTGTACTGTTTTTATTGTAAACCTCTGAAAAGCATTATGCTATTTCAGTTCTGACAAACTATTTTGTTGTGGACAGTGAGTTAAGATGTACCAGTTTTTATCTGATTATCAATTATAACAATAATCAATAACACTTTTGTAAAAAGCTATGAAACACAATGAAGTTGTTTCTTTTGCCAACAACAAACGCTTTTTTAACGCTTGGTCTATGTTACTACTGTGGCATTTCGGTGATGGAAAGAAAATAAATTGGTCCTCATCAAATCAAAGGTTAAATAAAACACAGAAAGCGCTTCACTTATCATCCAAATGAAATAAACCCACAGAGCAGCAACAGACGTGTTAGCTAACATTGGTGCGGTTACTGGTTGGTGCCGTGTGTCAAGCCTGTATTTTCCTGATGTTCTAGTTCTGTAAGTTCCTGCACTCACTCATTCTAAAGCGAACCATTAGGAACTCTAGAAAGTCTGCTTTTTGGAGAGCAACAGCAGAGACGAACTATAACAAGCCTCAGATGAGCTCATTAGGACTGTGTGCCAATGCTGTATTGTAACAACCAAGTCCTGAACAGCTGCTATCTGTTCTCCATACAGGAGGGTGTCTCTCCAAAAGGGTCAAGACAGACCCCTACTGCGGCGGAAATACTGAAACAAATGATGACGTGGGAAAGGAACGGCCCCTGTGATGTTGTGGGCAATTGCTCAGATTTTAAATCGATCTGTCTATCTGTCTGCCCATTTATCCATCCATCTATCTATTAATAGGAAACGTATACAGCATGTTACGTTAACAAGCCCAAAGACAGAGACGTGTTTATCCATGGCTGGTCACTTCATATTAACAACAAACGTGAACACAAGAAGATGATTGAGGTAATGAGCTGCGTGGCATTAACAGGTAACTGATGTGACGTATTGATTAAAGTTTTGAGGGGACACATATTTCTGAAATATTTCTCTCATGTTTGACAGGTTTATTTATTAAAGGTCATACTTATTCACATTCAGTGCTTTGCCTTAACTGCATATCAAACAAATTATTTATTTACACCCACTCTCTGACATGAAACCTAATTACTTTGTATGAAGACTTATTCACTGCACCTCATTTTATAACACTGATAATTGTCACATAGGTTATATAATAACAACCAACCTGCAGAATTCTAACTCTAATACTAATTGAACAACTAGCTAACTAGCTAGGTTTTCAGAATTTCTTAAGGACCAGTGTGTGTTGGAGGAGTGATGGAACCAAACTGTGTATAATGGCAGCTGTTCAGGCACGCTTTTCTTATGTGATGTATGAGAAAATGATGATGTATATTGAATTTGATACCTGCAGCAATGGAAAAAGGTTTGTTCATCACTCTATATTATGGGTTTAGAAGACAAATTTTGTGTTTTTATCATGATATTTGACCTTTTTGGAACTTGACAGATGTAATTACTATGAACTGCTGTTGTATGGAAAAAGGTTTTGTGCTCCACAGAAGCTAAAGCAATGTATGAGTTAATATACAAACAACAAAAGGACAACAAAAGGGTGAGTAAATGGTGCAACACATTGAAACATTCTGACTGAAAAAAAAAACAATTTAGATATTATAAAAATATATTTAGGCTACCTAACAAACATTTTACAGTATTCAGCAAATAGCTTCATTCTATCATTTGAAATGTATTACATTTTTAAAGAACCTTTAAAGAACATTTCTTTTCTACTCAAAGTCTCTCAACAACATTTGAAAGCTTTGGGTTCTGGAAACCTGAAGTCCTGTCCAGAACCGTGTATCACAGTTTTGGGTTTAAAACGCTGGTACAGTGTCTGAAATGCTTTTTAGCTGGTCCTGCACTTGCTGAAGCGTGCACATTTTAGAGACACAACTTCTTTAAGTGTGTTCATTGTTATGATCCATAACATTAGTCATGCTCTAAAGCGTCCCCTGCCTCAGCCCTGCCCTCCAAATAAAACACAATCACAAACTGAAGTGGGCACTAGGCAGCACAGTAAACAAAACAACTACAAATGGTGAACAGATTTAGTGTATGTTGGTCTTTGCATGAGATAGATGTCAAGTTTTGAAGTTTGTAGAGTTAAATATGACTTTAATCTTACACAAGTCTTGTTGTGCAAGAGACTTGTTGCACTTAATTGCTTTTTACTGTAAATATCTAACCTTTAGTGTACTGTACAGTCACAACCATTAAAATGTTTGTAGCAATAGTAAATGAAACAATAAAACACTAATTTAACACAAGATGAAGAACTATTGCCATATTTGAACTATTTTGCCATATTACACATTTTGCCATATTACATTACAATGGTAGTTCAGTACCTTTAATGTAATGAATAAATTTACATTTGCCGGAAATCGCATAAAAACTCATGAGTATTTTTAGTGTGCAACAAAAATGCTCAGTATTGATGTTACAGCGCAACATGGAGATATAAACACTTGACTATAACTGTCTATGCTGCCCTTCTGTGCGTTGTAATTTCTTTCAATCTAGCTGAAACTAAAGACAGATTTTTGATCAATATAACTAAATGTCACATAAGTAATACGGTTCATTAATGGGCTCGTCTTGTTCTTAATGGTTTAGGATGATCTAGTGGTTCTCTCCAAAACACTGCCCTCGTTCTCTCTTTAAAACATGCGCTGGAGGTGTTTGCCTCTACTCCCATTAAATGTCAAGAAAATGCCTCTTCACACAAGAAGCCCCAGGGGATGGACATCCTCTATAAACAACCTAATGACTTTCATTTATCCATATACACGAAACCATATTTCTCAAACAGTTAAACAGATGATCATTAACTCAGAGGAAAACACTCTTTATATTAAGATACTATCTTTCACATAAACATACGTATAGGACCATTTTCCATTCACATGAATTAGCAGAGATTTGGTACTCAGTGAGTTCACTTGACCAACTCTCCTTTATAAGTAATCCCTGCAGATTTATGGTGTTTTAAGATGTTTTAAACAGAGATTTGCAATGAGTCAGTTATCTGGGATAATCCAATGAAACTCTAAAAGTTCACATTCAGTTACATTGTTCACAATCCGCAAACTAAAACTGGTTAAAAAAAGTGTGGTTGTTTTTTCTGGGGGGGAAAATCGCCCAAAGTAAGACGCTTGGAGTGGGATTCGTTCCTTCACCTTCCCTTTGAATTCAAGTTTTTCTCTTTACTTCTATCGTTTATTACAACAGCCTGTGTGTCGGTGGTTATTTTAACGTGCCAAACTCAGATGCCATGTTTTTCATAACTTCTGATGTTTGTTAAAAAGGCAATAGCAAAAACGTCCTCCCAGCCATTCAATAATGAAAATGAATAAAACAATAAATCCTCACCTTCAAGCCATAGGATATTAGCAATGAGTTCTGTTCAGTCTCTTTCCGTTTATATCCACAGCTTAATGTTTATCATCCCGTTTTTCCAAACGAAAGGAAATCGATTTGGTTTGGAGAAGCAACCGTGAATGCGTCTCTTGTATCGATAGGAAGAGTTTTAAACTCTATCTAACGTAAAAGGCAGTTTTTATAGTTGCAGTCGATGTTGTCAGTGAAGGAGCGGGTGAGGAATACAGCGCCTGTCTCTGGTTTCAGCGCTGAAGCTCCGCGCCCGGCGTCCAGGTACGAGAAGGCGGAGCTGAATGGATTTCAATAGAAGCGGGTTATCAAAATGCCCAGAGGACCGATGACTGATCTACACTATATGCAAAATCCCGCTATATCCCACAACCCGAGACGCCAGTTTGAGGATAAAAAGCTGCAGGTTGTACTGTGTCGCACAGTAAAAACAAAACAACACAGGCATTTAAGCTATACATTACATAAAGCAATTTAGTCATGTAATGTAAAGCAATAAAACAACATAGCATAAAGCAACACATTTCAATCAAGACACACAAAGTACATCGGTGGCTTTATGAATGTTGAGTATCAAATCTGTGCTAAATCACTCATATCCACTTACAGGGAAAATGGTCCTTATATGTTGATATGAAAGATAAGATCGTAATAGAAAAACTGTTTCCCCCTAAATGAATGGCCATCTATTTAATCTACAGGATCTCCATTCACTCCAATTGGGGGTCGGTTAAAAGTAATTGCAAACATGGCTATAAATAGCGAAATTATAAGGTCTAGCTTCATTAGGTGGTAATCTGTTATAATGAAATGCACAAGTGACATTCATAAATGTTTACATATTACTGTAGGAGCACTTTAGACTATCCTGTAATGAAAAAGGTCAAGTCTACAATTACAAAGACATAATTAGCAGAATATAGTCTTCCAACCTAAATAAAACCTATTAAGCAGTCTTTCATGTGAAAATATAGTTGTTAAAAAGCATTCAAAATGGTATTCTGGCAGGTTATAGTCAATTTTACTGTTTTTGCAAAATTGTGTATGCCCTTCCTTACATGCTTTACGTAAGTGGTGTGAAACGCTCACATCTCAGTCAGTAAATCACCTCCACATGTCATGTGTCAACACCTTTAATGCCTGTTTCAAAGCCACAACACAACATATAAACAAGACAGAAAAATGTGATTACTGGACACAGGGAGATAAAAACCACCTGGAGCCAGAATTTAGATCCGAACCCATCTTTATATCACATCTAGACAGCATGCTTTGCATTCATTGAATGTGTATTGTGGAGGATGAGTTCTGAACGCCTTTCGATTGTATTCATCCACAGCATGCCCAGAATGTAATCAGGAACCAAGCAGTTTTTCTTCCCATCATGCAAAATTCATTCAGGAACAGCATGTGGCTATTGTGTATCCAAACCATGTAGTTTCTACTGGCACAATATGGATCACTGAAGTTGTATTTCTGTCTCCTTCATGCATTCCTGCTGCATCTGCTAACCTGGTGTTATCAGAAGTTTTCAGCAATGACATTTATTGTTAGAAGGTTTATTGTAGATCATTATTTAGTTACAAATTTTAAAAGGGTGATTAATTGTCTTGTTTTCTCATCCTCTTATGGTCTTAAGGGGTTATTTCCTTTCAGATTATAGGGAGGGTTTGTAAGACACTATTCTTTCTAAATCTGCTTTGGAACCAAATGTATTGTGGCAAGGACTATGCAAATAAATTGAAATGAATGAATTACAATTTTTATATCCTTTGTTATATTTAAGCACCTTTTAAATTTTAAAGATGATTATAATAAGACACTTAAGTCATATATACCAAAAGTACTAAAGATTACTTATTCATTAACCCAGTTGGGAATAAGTCACAATAAAAGCATTCACAGAACGATATCCGCATTAGAATAAAACAGGCTTCAGCGAGCCGCAGTCAAAGTTTTGTACCGCAGTAACAGTCTGTAGCAGCTGAAATGTTGACATTGACTCAGGTGAAAACCCTTTAACTTATTCCTTATTCTCTAACAGTCTAAAATCTCCAGAGTGCAATTGTGTGAGAGAGAAATAGCACCATAAATTAACCTTCATTATATCAGATAAAAAGATGAATGAAACTTCTGCCTGTTCAAGGTTGTTCTGCAGCACAATGTGAAAAACAAGTTTGTGGTAAATTTGGATAGACGGAGTCAATGTCATTAAATGTGTCATTCTAATTTAGTGACTGTTAATGCTCCTCATGAGACACCATGTACTGCACCCTCACATTTGGGCTTGTTCCCCACTTTTGTCCTAAAGAAGTTTTAACAGATGAGAGGGATGTAGTTTATTTCTAAATCTGTCAAACTTGAATAAGTTTGGTTGCACAAACCTAGAGTGGGCAGTTCAGGACCACGGACAGCACCTGTGCAAAGTCAATGACATTGTTTATATAGACATTGTTTAAATAGAAAGATTAAGCCTTTAAATTGGATGTTTTTACACTTCCTAAATAAAAATTGAGTTTGTGTTTGTACATGTTGCACCTCCAGGCGACATGGACGAATTTAAACACCAGAAATCTCATTTTAGACATGTCCACCTGCTTGAGACATGTCAGTGCAACATGTCACCTTGACCTCAACCAATCCAGAAGATATAATTAAAGATGAGCCGCTTGTGTCAAACATGTCACGTCAAAACTCTGATAAAACATGCAGGCCAGCCATCAAACCAAGGTTTCCTGACTTCTTTCTTTAAATGACAGATCAACTATCAGATGAACATGTCAAAAAAAGAAAAGAAAAATAAACCCCAAAAGCACAATAGACAAAATAAAGTGAAATGTACTGTTTGTTATTTTGACGGTATGTTGTGTATATATGTTTCCTGTGTGTCTTATCTGTGTGTTTAAAGGTGTGTTTGTGTACAGATGTGCATGTATCTGTCTATCTAGAATTTAAAAAGATGCTGCAATCACTCTAACACAAACCTTTGCTTAGATGTCTGCCTTCTTTTGATTTTCTTCTTTTCAGAAGGTTTGATCTACTGTAACACTTTGGATTTGTTTGCCCAAATGTTGTTTTTTGTAAAATGTCAGTAAATCTTAAAAAAATAACCTTTGAAGCTTATTCACCAAATATGGGTGATTTTTTGCTGTTTATAAGAAATCAGGCAATTAGGCCAGTTCTGTGTTTTCAGTTCTGTGAATAAGCTACTCATTTACATTTATGCATTTGGCAGACACTTTTATCCAAAGTGACTTACAGTACATTCTAGCATTCAGAGCCCCTGTAGAGCTTTATCAACACTCCTGTCTAACAGAAGGCTGTAACAACATTAAATCACTCTCCACATTACTATTACACTGATACCAACCGTTTGTTTTGTTTTTATAATTATATGATTCTTAGGTATATTTTAGGTACATTGATTTAAACTACAAACTACATTTTACCAATGGTAATTTTACCATTTTAGTTGTTTATTAATTTTGAATGTATGAATGTTTTTAACATACCAATTTGTTGACTTTTATTTTTTTGATGAACAATTACGGTTGCTAATGTTTAAAACTGCCAAGAAACAACTACTGATATTTTAAAAGGAAATGTTTCTGCATAAATTGATGCTCATTTATGTTTCATCGTACTGGAAAGTTTATTTCTATTTCCTGTTGGGTCTGTGTCTTAAATACAGAGACCCAAACAGTAGATAACCGGCACCAATGCAAAGATTTATGAGTAGGGCTACAAAATAGACAGGCTTTGACACTGTGACAAATGACAAAGAGGAGAGTGACACAAACCTCACCTCCAACTCCTGAACTCTCACTTCCAGCAATAACTTGTGGAATTCATGCTTTAACAGAGCACTCCAAAAAAACATCCCCCAATTTCCTGTTGTAGTCTTTAAAAATCTCTGCATGTCCCTTGGTTCCATAAAAAACATTCAGTATGAACTAAAGTTACATTGTGCCATTTGTAATCTCGAGGAATTCATTTCTGAGGTGCTATGCTGAAAAATGCCATTATAATACATCTGTCTACATGATAATTTAACCTTCTATTTATCTTGATTCCCCCTTTTTCCCAATTTTAAAGCAGTCAACAAGAGTAATAGTAGTTTATCTTTGACTCTTCAACTGAAAATCACCTTAGAAAAAAAGTAGTTGTTTATCTCCATCCTTTCAGATACGAAACGCGGTGTTAGAAACAATAATAAAGCATTTTTATTCTTGCCTGATATAAATCGCTAAAGTTATAAGCTGAAGTTAATACAATATGCCATTATTATCATTATTTTCATGGTAAAAACTATGCGTAGGCAGCGGTGATGTTGGGTCAAAGCTCACTCTTTTTAATAAAACAGACCTATAGTAAATTCACTATACAAGTGACATTATAAAAGAAAGAAAAGGAATATTTGATTTTCAAGTATAAGATTTCAAGGATAGAGTGATGTGTGTGAGTTTTGTGTATGGAGTTCAGTGACTAAAGTTAAAGTTTTGTAAAGTTTAAAGTCATCTTTTCTGTTGTGGCTTTTTTCTCATCTGTTGGTGTGAGAAACGTTCTGTTAAAGATAATGCTATCGATGGAAATATTTTAATAACATTTAAATAAACATTTAATGTCTAAACATGAGGTGATACTTTGATAGCTTTGGGAGAGACTGTAAAACAACAGGTGTAAATTTTGTCACTGTAGCACAATTTGTCAGCTGGATGTAACAGTAACAGTGAGTCTCTGTAGATTTGCTGGTATTAAACAGCAGTTTGGCACTTTATCACCGTCCATCAGAGTTTTAAGGGCAAAATTCCAAAGTRACTCTTTTAAATGATGAGACGAAACACCTTACAGGATCCTGACATGGAATTACAATGACATGAAGAGAGATTCAGCAAATTGCTTTGAAACGGTTATTGTTAGTGTAAACAAAGCATTGCATTGTTATGTTCTGCTGTTAAAACTTAGATGTTATTTGCCAAATCAGACTTTGTGACCAGAACTAACTGTTCTGGATTCCACACAATTTTTTCCACACAAGTCTGCATTTTACATTTTTCTACAACAGCCCTCAAAGGCAGCTAGATTCTGTCATTTTGAACCTAAAACAGTTTGCAGATGCCAGTTGCATTACAGCTGTACAACATAAACCAAATGTATGGCTTAAATTAGAAGCCAACAGTGAACTGCATAAATTGGTGCTTTATGCTGCGTATATAAAATATACACTGGTTGTATTAGCATTGCAGTTGCAATAACAGGAAACATTAGACTACATTGGAAATGCATGTTTTCTGACTCTGTTGTCATGCATTCTATGCTATAAAAAGATGCTGCGAATCCTTGACATTATTTATTTTTACAAGACTTATTTATGCCCCAAAAAACAGCAAGTGAGCTAAAGTAATTATAACAAAAATAGTCAGAGAACAGGAAGAATAATAATAAGAGATGTACTGACAGCAGGCTGTCACGCATTAGAAGGAAGAGTGAATCTTTAACTAGTGAGGTCTTTGGAAAACAATGCTGATATTAAAACTACCACTCGTCTTATTGATGAAAAGACTGTCTATAAGGCATCAAGTTATAAGATTTTATCACTTGATAACTTAAGAATAAGAAGAAAAGCTTTTCTTGTGGAGAAATTTATAAAAAAGCTCTGAGGTCTCAGAACATGAGATTTAATTTAAAACTACAATGCCCATAATCGTAATATTATATAGTTAAAGTCTTCAAAATGTCTATTAATATAAATTCAAACAAGACTTAACTGAGCCTGTTGACATGATCTGGTGCGTTTTCCTCAGAGATTTTTTTCTATCCATCTCTCTCTGGCCTGCTTGTCAATAAAAAATGTTCTGCATCTGTACAAATAAGTATATTTATATGAAATAACAAGCGTTTAAAATCAGTCCTCTGTTGTCCAACTTTGATCCCACTAGCATTAAACCAGAGCATGAACAAGCAGCCCATTTATTTCTCAACTAAAATGCATTTCCATTTTAAAAGAAACAAAGTCACATCATTTTATATATTATTCATGACTTAATGTGGACAAAGAAATATAATTAAACCATTTCTGGTGTAACAATGAGTCACAGGCTCAGGGATTTATGTGCAGCATTTTATTAGAGCCTTTAGACAAGAGAGTAATCCAAAATACAGGCAGAGGCCAGGGCAGGCAGCAAACAAGAGAGAAATCCAAGAAACAGGCTAACCAGGTAACGCACAGCAATAAACACAAAGAAACCAGCCAGACTGTCTGCTAGGCAAACCAAGACTGTGCGTGAACACAGATTATATCGAGTCCTTAATGAGCTAAACAGGGAACAGTTGTGTGTTGAGGGGGAATGGTCAGCCCCAGGTATGGTGGCTGCTGGGAAATGTAGTCCCATACCTAACATTGGGTTGATCAAATCTTTGCTCTGTTTGTTTGTGTGAGGGTTATATCACTTACCCTTCATGTCAATCAGAAAGTACAAAAACTATGCTGACATATATGATTGCAAATATATACTCAACATTATGCTGTTAGATAAACACAAAGGAATATTAAACAGGGTTATTTGTACTAATGTGGGGCAGTTAAGGTTCAGCTCTCCCCAGTGAAAATTATAACCAGTAAAATTATAACCAAATCACAGCTGTACCACCATGTGATCAAAGTCACATGACCTAATAACTCTGCTGTCACAATACAGTATAAGTAGAATAAGTAGAATGCCCAAATACACATCTTATTAAATAGAATTATTAAATTGCAGCTATCACAGTGCATCACACAGTTCATAACACATAAATATTGCACATTAAATATTAAATAACTATATTCACATCCTAATCATTCAGATTGCCTGAGATACAGAGAAAGAAAAACACTGTCTCAAATCGATCCACTAAAATCAGTGGCTGCAGTCTTTAAAAAAAGCGAAAAACAGTTCAAATGATGATAATGTAATAACGGGAAAATTTTTCTCCAGTTTCATCCAACTTGGTCCGATTAAATTTCTTGTGATCATTGTGAGTTCAATGACCTTGAGTTGAGAATGAGGCTGAATCAGAGCCAGAGTAACTGCAGAACAGCACATACTGACAAAAATAACATTTCCTGTTTCCAATCCTAACAGCAGATAGTTTCAACCGGTTCATAGTTATTTATTCCCATCTCAATCAATAGATTTCTGTCAGAAGTATCTGAGGGTACACTGGAGTCAAATATCACATTTCAAAGAAGAAACTTGGTTTGACAATGTGTTTTATGTACAGCTACTTTAGTCAGGTTTTACTTTTTCTTTGAGGCACAAACTTCACCTCTAGATAGAAAAACAGTAGAATTGAAACAGTCAAAACTTTTTTCTGACAGAAGTTAATTCTGATTCTAATTTTGACTTATTATAAACCACATAATGGGTTATGAAACACAACTGAACACAACAGTTACACAATTCATTTTTAAAAATCTGATTTCAAAACAAATGACATTCCAACATCGATCTAATTTTTCAGAGAATATAGATATTACTTAAGGATTTTGATCATGTGGCAGGATGATGAATCGTGTATCTGTTGTGTATTCGTGTAGCACATGCACATATATTTTCTCTCCACAAAGTCTTGTACAGGTTGTCCTCCAGAACAGTAAAAGCTGTTCACAGAACAGATCAATCATTTAAGACTGCTGCAGCTGAAAAATGCTTAACACATAATAAAGCCTCTGTGATTGTAGTCTGTCTGGTTCAATGATGCAAAGACCCTCATTTCAGATGAGATATTTTGGTGACCAGAATGACTGAAAGGTGCTAAATGTGGTTTTGAAAGACTTTAAAGGCCATGTTGAGGGGACACAGAAGAGGCAGTGAGCAGATATAAGATTATAAATCAAGAAAGAACCCTACCTGGAAATCACTTCATAGATGTATAGGCCTCTGAATGTTGCCTGTAAATCTGTGTGTGTGTTTGTGTGGTATGTGTGTGTATGCATGTGTTCAGTAAAGTCTCCAACATATTGAAATTCACTCCTTTATTACATTAACTAAGTAAGAACATTTGCATTTGTATGTAATACTATGTATGTAATACAGGTTTTAGTAAGGTCTGACGTGTCACTGTGCACCTGACTGCAATTAAATACTGCCACAGGAATAAGGGCAACTTGGTTCTATTGTATTTTACAGTGAAACACATAATAGTGTGTTTAAATACCACATTAAACAGCCGACAGCTCTTTAAATTACACCTGTATTGCGTTTGTTTGCATTTAAACAATTAAACTCAGACCTTACATCACGGTTTAAGACAAACACAGACATTAGCAATACACCTGCTAACACGTGTTTATTGCTGTGTGTTACCTGGTTAGCCTGTTCCTTGGATTTCTCTCATTTAAATTGGCATTTTAAAATGGCTTTAGCACATGAAACCAATGAAGTTACTGCGTTCATAAAACAGACGGATGCGCAGTTTATCATTTTGTGTGAAAGCTCTTTTGGATTCTCTGCACAAGCTGTGGCTAGAACATCTGGTGTAGGAACATTATCAGATGCTCACCGAGACCTCCGTAATGAAAGGCATTATCTGTTGATCACAACATGTTCTGGGTGGAGGCACAGCGCCTACACAGACCCATCTCACAGGGTGTCTTAGCAACCAGGACAGCAGCCCAATCACATGATGTGACACAGACGACAGGCTCACTTTTAAACATCACTTTTATTCTTATATAAAAGCTTATTGTAACCACTGGCTTAAAACATTAAAACAGCAATTTACACCTGTTCTAACCTGTTCTTTTACCATGTTAGGTGCCATGTTCAAACGTTATAGGACTTATCCTGAGACGTGAGACTTATCTTTTTAGGTTTCTTGGCTTATGTTGAGTGCTATGGTTTCTCCAGGTTATATCAGGTTTCTCAAAGACGACTGTACTTCCTGTCCACTTTGAGTTCTGTTGACACAAACATAAACTGCATAAATCTGCACATTTTAAAAGCTCTTTACAGTGAAACGCCACACAGTCTTGCTCGAATTGTGCAAAATGTGATGTTTTATTTTTACTGACAATGCTGAGCATGGATTATGTACTGTTTAAAAGACTCATTAGCTCACTAACTATTAAGGCTACAGTTTTTGGCACTAAAGTCAGTCAGGAATGAGAAGCTATGATCCCTCACAGCATGTGTTGCCTCATCAGAATTCCCAGAATACACCAGAACACACCATAGCTGCATAGACAAGAAAATTTGAACCAGTGTTCAAGCCAAAGGTCAAATGACAGACAGATGGCAGACTCACAACTCCCAGCACTGTATTAAACTACCTTAATCATTGTCATCAAAATTATGATTCAATACACAAAGACAGGCAGCACACACTGAGAGGAAAGTTATTTTAAGTCATGGCGATATTGCTAAAACACAATGAACCAAATTCAAATTGACTGCATTCTGAGGACAGTTGAACCAGCAGACACAGCGCAGAAACAGATTGCTTAAACACAATGTTCTCATTAATTATAACAACAGAATTGCTGTAACCCATTTTATACTCACTGATGTGCATAACCACAAACAGCTGCTGCTTTTAATAAAACTGCTATATATTAACTTTAACAATACAGTAAGTTTTACATTATGTGGCCACCACTGCCAGCAACTCTAGGCTACGATATTGCTGTAGTATTGTAGCTACACCTACATATACCTGTGAAATACTTTCAATGAAACTACACAAGCAGTATAGTGTTACCCAAATGTTCTCTTTTTTGCTGATTCTTTTTTATGACAAACTGGTATAATTATTTGGACTGCTTGGTCAGACTATGCATTAAATGGTGTCTCACTTTGTAAAAAAAAGATATAATTCAGAAAGCAGAGACAAAAACACTGAATAAAATGGATGTACAGTCAGCTGAAACAAACACGCATTAATCTGCATCTGACTGAATCAATATGTTAGGAGACACCAAAAAACAAAACTTCACAGATCAGTGTAAAAAGTTAAATCAGGTAAAAAATCAATTCTCGAAGAAAGCTTGCATGTTACCAGTTTGTACTGTGAATCTCCTGCGATTTCAGTCTTGTTCAAACTGAAAAGATTTCAGACTGGTCATCATAACATGAATTATTGTCAGGCATGTTTAATTACTGTCCCTGCACCATTAAAAAAGTTATAATAAGAACTTCTTCCAATATAATTAGTTCATTGGAGTCTTAATTTGCCTTATTATTACATTCCTCTGCTCCTTATTAATGTAAATATTGCTTTCATAAATGTTTATAACATAAGATAAGCTTTATCAATAGTAATGGACTTAGCATCAAAAGATTTAGCATCAATAGTAATGGACTCAGAGTTACAAATAACTATTCTCTTCAATATTATAATTAAACACTTAACGCCTTAAGGTCTTTTATTAAATGTGGAACATTAAAACAGGCTGATAGCAAGACAAATTATTGCTAACTTATTGCCTAAGACCAATTTTCTCGTTTTGTAGGCAGATTAATGAAGGGCGCTGTGTATAAATTGCGTTGACAGTGGGTAGTTGTTACTGTCCCTGGTCTCTGTTATATACAGTATATTGATATATTTATAAAGACAAAAACCCATGGAAATCTTTCACTTTAATCCACTTTTCCAAACACTACAGGCTGGTTAGTAAATGTAAACATCTTTTCCCCTGACAACTCTTCCGCATTTTCTGAAGTGTTTTTCCCACAAAAGAACCTACTTATGTGTCTATGAAGAACAATTTACCCAAATTCCCTAAACAAGCTTTCCAAAGTAAATCCTCTTGAGCGGAAGGTTATTTTATATTATTTCCTGGGAATCACACAATATGCTGTTAATTCAAGGCCAGAATATTTGCAAGGTATTTAGACTCTTTTACTGAAATACTGACTTTTAATGATAGTTTTAATGTCCACGTACATCTTAGTATTTAGCAAAAGTACATTTCCTTTGTTAACAAAGCTGTTTGTAAGCCAAATGTCATTGCTATATACCACAGCAGAACAAGACTATCACTCTTATGAATGACAAGCATTTGGACAAACCAGACTTTACTGCAGTCTTAAATTGTAGCTTTTCTCATTTTCTTAGGTGACAGAATTGAATAGTTGCTGGAACGGGTCTTTTCAATCTAACTGTCAAGTTCAACCGTGTTTTCGGCATAAGTATTTATTTGGAGCTCTTTGTTTCTTTATCTGGAATCTGTGTTGTAGCACACATCTTAAATGATTGTTATTAAAGCCTCTTTAACAACAGGCTTGATCTTCAGAGGCTAAAGAGGGAATCTTTACTTGTGGCATAGACTGCTTAAGTCCTGTGTTATCTTTTGGTCCATGTTGACAAAATGTCTGTTCTGATCGATCAGCAGGAAAGATCTAAAAATCTAAAAAAAAAGATAGAAAAATCTAAAGGCAGCTATATAATCAAGCACAATCAAGAGAATTATGCAAATTAAACAGTCTTTAGGAAGGAAACTATTTAAGTATCTTTTGTAATTAATGCCAAAGTCCATGTGTCCAATCAACTCAGTATTATTTTTCCACAAAAGTATCTCTCACTTTGTAAAGGCAACCATATCCTGTGGAAGCTAACATGTATGCTAACAAACAGCAAGGTAAAAGAAAGTCAGAGTGCCTTAAATAGAGGTTTAGCTACAATATAAACACTTTCCCTCTATAGAGCGTTTTGTGCAGTAAATTACCAGCTGTAAAGAGCTTGAAACTAAATCCATGGTTGCCATTGTTACTCAGAAAGGGGGGAAATTCTCTGTATTTATGTATTGAATAACTTTAAATGCCAGAAAGATATGAAGATATCCAACTTGCCCAATTATCCATACATTTAAATTGCAATGATTAATTTGAATAATAAATTGAAGATTCATGTGAATGTTTGCAACTGAAGATCACTGGTCTTTGACAGACAGTCTCAGAGAGATTCCCATTCTAGGAAAGCAATCATATTAGAGAAACGGCCTAGAACATGAATTACCTAGAAAAGCTAAATTCATGATTTTTGAAGTTAGGTGTGTTAGGTGAGGGTTTGGCTCTACATTGTTCTGGAGTCAATATAAACCTAATAGTTATTCTAACAAACGCTACAACTGCCTTTCTCTAATAAATGGAGCATCTATGGTCAATTATTCTCTGATTTCTCTGCTTCTGTTGCATGAAATGGACTTGTCAAGGCCTGTGAACGGTGTAGAAATTGCCATTTGAATTTCTCTTGCATGGTTGTGGGAGTTTTTTTAAGAAAAAAGACTTCATCGAGACAGTAAGACAGCAATGTGATGTATTATACATCGCAGTGATTTGTCTTTAGTGTCATTCATTGAAAACAATGTATTCAAACAGTCATTTATCACGAAAGAAACCGTGTCGGCCCATCGCCATTAAATTGGCGTGTCTAAAGGAGAGATATTGAAGAAACATGTGTGTGACTCATTGGAGTGGGACACAGTAGCTCATTACAGGTTGATAAGAATGAAGTTATCAACTAGCAGGGCAGCTGAAAGAGCAACATCTCTCTCAGGGGCCGCTATACTTCAGCAGGGGCCAAATGAATCACATTTGTGCCTGCGAACCAGCACCAAGTCATGTCTAAATCAAATGCATAAGATTTGTGATCTGTCAGGTTTCTTTAAACTCTTCTATTTCATTTTTAGAGGCCTCAATGATGTAACCCAGCTGAGAGAAAGCGCAACATAAAGCTTGATAGGAGATCTCTTATCGTTGTGAGGAGGTTTTTTCCGTTCCTCATTTTCAGAACACTTCTTAATACACCAAAGATCAAAGGCTCTTTTGAGGTTGTCATTTTTGTTGTTTACCTCTAATTTCAAGCGTGTCTCTGGAGATTTCGGTTGCGCAGACTTGCAGAAATGCGATGGAATGGATTTATTACTTTGGTGGCAAAACACATGAAGTATTGACTTGGAAGCTGCTGACATCTGAAACGTAAAATTAGGGCTGTTTGAAAAATCAAAGGTTACACGATACATACAACTACTCACAACAGCCGCCCTTGCCACATCCTTCCCCTGCACAGTTTATAGTTTTAACAGAACAATGCATTAACCTTGCCGTGGGTATATGAAGTATTTTTATCCAAGCTGTAAAGGTACCACATGTATGATGTAACACAGCTAAAGTGGGCAGAAGCCCTGTTTCAGTTCTGTGTGTGTGTGGAAGTGGGGCAAAAACTAGTTCCCTAGCACAAGCCTGGAGCTATGTGGAGTTCTCCTTGGAAACAAGAGCTGGAGAGTTGCCATTGTTTGCCAGGGAGCGAAAAAAACTTTGACTTTTTTTCTGCATTTTCTCTTTATGTTTTGAATGACATGGAGATACAGAACAATAGACTGAACAATATACTGAGATATTCATTGCCTTTCTTTGTCAAACATAACATTCTCGTGGAGTGGGCGCTTGTCCAACATCTGCAAATGCTACAATGGTGTCTGAATACACTGTTTGCATCACTTCCTGTCCCTTGTGAAACCTTTATGTAGTGATTTTATATGCAGCATAAAGTATTCCTCATTGCATTTGAGTCCTGAACAAGCTTGACCACGGAGGGAGAGACAGAGAGGTGTTAAACCATAAAGCAAGCTAAAGAATGTGCGATTTCAGAACATTACCAGATCATGACAGATCAGACTGTACAATAGATGTAAGAAACTTTACGGGTACGAAATGAAAGATAAAGCACACTTAGCAGTTGTGCTTTTCATATGCACTGAAATAATGAAGAGATAGCAGAAAAGAGAGCAATATGGGCCTGGTAATGGCTGGAGAAAAGAGGCAAACAGTCTTTTCATTCTCATGGTATTTAACTTTTAGCACCTTGTGTCCTGGATCAATATGTCATTTCATGTCAAATTTTATTGGCTAGTCACTAGTTGTAGGTCAAAGATCATGCTAAATTTTTGACACTGCCAGAAAATAATAGTCTCTGCAATTGGAAAGCCATAACAATCACTGTTTTTAAGTCTCTCTCACTGTATAAAATACAACCGCCATTTAGGAGCCACAAATCACCACAATTGTTTCACACTGGTCATCCTTAGTTTTGAACAATATTGTATTGTGTAAACCCAGCTTTAAACTCAGATAGCATCTGTGAGAACACATAAACATTTCATGTGAAAACACACATAAGCCAAAGACGAAGGAATTGAAATATGAAAAATGTTACATTCAGCTGAAGTGGTTTCTGAACTCAATAACAAGCACCGCAATTTCTACAGCCTTCCTGTAGCTCAACTGGTAGTTAACATTGTGTTAGCAGGGCAAAGGTTGTGGATTCAATCCCAGGGAAAGCTGATAAGAAAAAAGATGTAAACATTAAACTCAGTGTAAGTTGCTTTGGATAAAAGAGTCAGTCAAATGTAATGTATTTTTGCTTTTTTTATCTTTACTGTTCCAACACTTAATGGAGGGAACTGTATTTCTATAATAAAAAAGAAACAGTCTTAGTTTTAAAAGTTAAGGACTGTGACTCCAGTCAACACAGTCGTTTGTAGTAGTAAATAGCAGGGTGAGATAGCAAGTTGATGTCTTTATGTAAATACAGACCTTCTCCTCTTCATGTCTTCTTGTTAAACAAACAGATTGTTTTGTGATGTCAGGGTCACAGACTGGCAGAGAAGGTCATTCGTCAGATGAAATATTAAATATGTCATGTGGGAAGAACACAACAAAAATGATGTAAATGTTAATGAATTTGTAATTTTGTCACATTGTGCAAAAACCATGAACACAATCACATTTACTGAATATAGTTTACACGCACATGCCAAGCATACAAAATAATCTGTCATTTTATTTCACAAATGTTTAACACTTCCGCCATCATTCCCAGCACAAAATGTTATCAAACAAATCGCATAATATGAGATGTCATCTAAATGTCATTAATTCTGTGATGCATGTATCTTCACTGTTAGATATTGTTAATAGCAAATACTAGACTAGTGGGTGTGTGATTTTATAAAAAAACACACGGCACAAAAGTGCCCATAAATGCAGAAACACAAGTACTGACTGACGTAATTGATGTAATAAATCTTAAAACTGATCCCAGTTGTCAATATTGTCATTTTCAGAGCATTAGTTTCCCCACACAGCCTCCACAGCAGTACTGTGTGATCCTCCCGTGTAAATTGGTCAGAATCGGATTCCATGTATATGTGGTAAAAATATAACATTATGTAACTGAGTTTCAGTGACATACAAACAGACTAGATTTTACATACAGACTAGACTAGAATTTCCATTCATACAGTATATATTTATATGTATGTATTTGTTTGAACAGCTTTCCAACAAATATGAAAAAAGTGCCCCACACAGACATGTTGTGATGCATCTGTGGAAATGTTTTTGCTTTTCACAGACACTTTGCTGTTTTATATTTCATTGTGTGTCGTTATGTAATCACAAAATTATATAATACTGCAAATGCATAAAACACATCTACAGTGCATTTTGCTTGTTACATGGTTTTAAAAAGAAGTGGCTGTTTTATTTTGTTCTGAATTGTTTGGTTTGAGTTTCTGTTGTACAAGCATAAAACATTTCTCTTAATTGTTTACTTTTTTGCTAAAATCCCCTATTTTTCTTATTTTAATGCAAACAATCACTCAGATATACAAACAATGGCATTTGTGGCATATCCAGAAAATAAGAATCTCTTTGTGGGTTGGCAATGAAGGTATTCCACAGAGTGTTGACATATTGAAGATCGCCCATGGCAATAATTGCTTGGAATAATGTGTAGAAAAGAAAGACTTGCCTCCAATTATTTGTGTAGCTCCTCTATCCCTTGTTTCACTCCATCTGTCTGTCTTTTTTTATTTCATACCTCCAGGTTTTTGAGTGATGCCTGAGGAATAGATTTACTCTGGTCTGATTCAGTCTCACAACACTGCATAATATGAATCAACATACCCTCCTGTGGCAAGGGAGCAACAGGTTATGATATTATGTGATGTATATTGTTTAGGAAGATGGGGATATAAGGTCTCTCTATTTTATTGTGCTCAGGAACTGGGCAGGAAGCAACTTTTCAACACCAGGTTGAATATACTAATAAATTGCAACAAAATGTTTGTGTTTTGTGTCATAACAACAATTTGAGCTAAACAAATAATATAAATATGGGAGGACTTGGGAGGAGTCCAGGGACATAATTTTAAGGGTGACAATGTTCCAGCTTGAAATGTTGAGGATTTCCATCATTTATGCAGGTAATAGCCTCCAAACTCTATGGAAATATATAAAATATAGTGAGAGTTTCTGTATAAATACAAAATATTTCCTCAAGAGTCCAGGATCAAAGGGGTCGATTCTCAACCAATTTCATAGTCTGTTGTCTGAATAAAAGGTCATGTGATATGAATCTGTGTGACACGATTCTCAACATGACATCTATGAAATTATATATCCACTATAAAAGACACTGTGACAGAAACTTTCAAATTAAATATATTTTTTTGTAATTTTATTAACTGTACAAATAGTCTTAAAGCTTTTGACAGTTTCGACACTGTAGCAATGAATAATACAATAAGACTGCAGAAAAAGACTCTGTGGTATGATGAGATGAGTTTTTTGAGATTCTTTTTGTTCCTGGCAGTATGTGGGTCAGACTACAGTATGTGTGAATATTTATATTTGTCTGTTGATGTGTTTATGTGCAGTTTCTTGTGCTTGTGAACTTGTAACTGTATTGTATTGTATGCACTCATGTATTCACTCATTTTCAATTAGCTGGTTTAAAAATGAAGTAAAACATAAGAACATTATTACAATTAAAACAAACATTACATTAAACATTAAAACAAAAAACATTATTATTATCATAGAAATATGTTTCAGTGTTTAAAATGACTTCTTTAGACAAAAATATAATAATAATATAATAAAAGTACCAGCATTTTATTAAAATACAACATTTTGTATTTTAGAAAATAATTTGCATTTGACCCGGTGAATTTGTACGGTGAAGCCTTCTGGTGGCACTTTTACTTATCATGTGGTTCTGGTGCGGTCCACCAGTTTAGGGCTTTGTATCCTGAGCTTTTCTTGTACTGATGGACACCAGAGCGGTTGGACCTCCCATGTTTTGTTCCTTAACTGATGTTCCAACATAATGGATTAGGGATCATACCTAATGTTGCTACTGCAGTGGCCCTTCTGAAGTCCATTAGTAGATGGACCTTACTGATTTAATGTCATTACATTGTTTGAAATGCCAACAATACCTGAACAACTGATCCATTTTGCCAGGAAAATTGGCAACAAGGTCTTAATTTATTATGTTGTTACATCAAAGAGCGAAACAGGAAATGTAGCTTAATTTAGATACATTATTTGACGAAGGTCACAATAAACAAGAAGAGGTTCTGTGAAAAATAATGTCACAGCAATCACATGCTTTTTATCAGAATACCACTTTAAAGCCATTACAGTTGTAGGTAAGTAGTTTGCAATTTGGGGATATATTTTTAAGGACGGCCCTCAGGCAGTGGGTCGTGGCACTCTGCAGTGTTTATGCAGTTTATGCTGGGTTGCAGGGCTCTTTTCCTGATGGCCAGGGTTTACCTCAAAAGGTAATTTTATCATTTATTATAGTTACTTTACAATTCTCTCATTGTACCATTTGAATAGTCAAGACAGGGATTTCACTTCAAATTCAGTGTGTGAATACATAGAGAAAAATGTCACTGACAACATCCACCATTTAAGTACCAGTGGCAGGGGGATTAAAGGACAATGACATTTCTAATTGATATGACATTTCTAATGATATTCTTGATAAATTGAGGAATTCTGGATTAGACGTGTAAGGACATTATAAACATGATAATCTCTTTCGTGAAATAATCTCTTTAGATTCAAGCCAAAGTACTGGTCTTAGCTGCTCACATAAAATTCTAGGAGGTGAAATAATTGCATCACTTACGCCTGTGCTAGACACATCCCAGTTCCTGTGTAAACTCTTAAAATGGAACACAAATGAGGCTAATTAGCAGAATGTAGAATAAGACAAATTTCATTATTTGCTGAGGATCTTACGCTTTTAAACTCTTCATTTGAATTATTGCACATTTATTGTATAAGCAATGGAAAATTGTACAATTTGTACAAACAAGTAATGCTGCAAATAAGCAAATATCTGTCACGCAAATGTGCATGACAAATGTATTTCTGTGAGAACTGCATTTCTAGTTCTGTTCTTTTAGTGCTGGTTGTTTAAGGTATATTTTGATATTATCTCCCTGTTTCTTTGAAGTTCTCCCACCAACGCTTTATGGTTCACCACTGACTTTGAGTTGTTTGTTTGCCATATACGTTCACTATAGTAATCTAGGTGTGGCACTATACAGATCTGTATAGTGTTGTCAGGGTCAGGACAATGCAGGATCTGTATTGGACAGTGAGAATGAAATCTGTGCTTGTGACTTGGGGAATTGTTTAAAGAGAAATAATGTGAGGAAATGAATGAATAATGTGTGACTTTCTCTGCACAAGATCTTAAGGACCCTGCTGTTTCCAGAAAACATTCTCTGGAAAATAAACATTAAAATATTTATTATACATGCATGCTGTGAATAATATCAACTAACCAACAGCGTGGCAAAGACCAACACTCTGATTGATTGCCCTTATGCATTAAAAATGAACTTGAATTTGTTTAACTTGTTACCTGGTGCATACAGCTAAAGTTAAACCTGCCGTTTCCTTGGTCTAGTAAAAGCTGCATGTTTCTCAGCTTCACTGTAATGGTGGAGAATATGACGTGTGGCCAGGAAATTTTGATACGCTTCAGTATGATTTACTTTGTGCAGGATGCACTTATTAAAACAACTTGTTTGTTTGAATTTGCCGCTTGTATTTTTAGATAAAAAAGCAATTAGCTTGTGGCAAAAATTCCTGTTTGAAACAAGACACTCATGTTTGTTTATGTGCTTGTGCAAAACATACACAGAAGTACTAAGTCCCAAGAATTAGATTTTTGGAATAGTTTTGCATTCCTCTGCAATGTCTTGCTTTATCTTGCAGCACAAAGGATGCTGAATATTTAAATAAATGTTAAGTAGTTGTAGATATATTAGAAAAAAGCAGAGCTGTTTTTTCTCTCCACATTCATAACAGAATGTCTCTGGGGGTGATATAAAGTGTTTGTGCATGAATAAAAGCTAAAATGGGTTATAATTATTTTCCTGAATTAATTATCTATAATGAAACCCTTCTTGAAAAAATCGAAATGATCTTCAGTATGTCTTTAAAATGATTTGATAATGACTTAATTTGCATCAATTTATTATTATTTTACAAGTCTTACGCTATTACAATAAAATTAGTTAACATTTAAAGTATTACTGTAGAAAATGGGTAACTAGTATTACATACAAAGCTGTGCTTCAGGATTTGGTAGGTTAGTGGGTAAATCTTGGCTGGTGCAAATCCTGAAAGGGTTGATAGAAATCTAATGATTTTGGTATCAACCATCTTCGCTTAATTATTTAGTTGCTTTTTTAAAGTCAGTTTTAGTGAGTGCCTGCACAAATACTAAATTTGGAAAAAAAGACAACAATTTCAAGTTTAAATGCCAGGGACCAAACTCATTTTTACCTTGATGCATAAAATGTCTAATATAGAGTAGTTCTTTATGTATCAATTCAGTATAAACTCCAGTATAAAAAATCCTTTTGAAATGTTGTAAATCCCTTAATGCATGTCCTTTAATGATGTAGCTATAATAATGTAGACATAAGATACTTCCTGTTTCCCATTTTTTACCATAAATGTTTAATTATAGATAGATCACATGAAATCCCTAGAATGAGTTTTAAAAGTTAGTAGAAAATCCAAAATGGCTGACTTCCTGTTGGGTGGAGCTAAAGGTTGTTAGTGCAAAAGACATGACAAAATAGACATGGCAGACACATGTAATGGCAAACATGGCAAACAGGAGTAATGTAATACAGGCCAAATGGTTACATTTTATATATTCAAAATGGTTAGCAGTAGCAGTAGAAAAAATTCTAAAAAATAATTAAAGCAACATGATTTAACATCACATTAGGGTGAAGTGAAATTTCTATTCTAACAGATAAAAATAACACTAACAGTAAGTTATCTGAACATCAACCAAAACCTACCTACAAATTTACTAAAAGATATTTAACTAGAAGCATACCAGCGGGTAAATTTAGCAATTTTAAAAGAGATTGCTATAATTATTTACATACAGCACCCCAGACAGAGCAAATCTTCAGAGTTCATCTCATTCATGCGTCTGTCTCGAACCTTATAAAGATGTTACTTTACCTCAGGCAGCTTCTAAGCTTATCTTCAGAGCTCCTCAGACCTTTATAGGGTCTCAGTAGACCTTTGCACTATTACCAGTCACTTGCATTAACATATCCAAACTCTTTAAACACAAAATAGACGTTTTTAGAGTCACTCAATCTCTCATTAAACAAGTACCCTGTGCAGGAGATTATTAGAACCTATATGGGTAACTACTGATAATCAATGCTTATATTATCATGCTTTAAGAATGGAATCTGTCACCAGAGATGGTTCTAAATGATCCAACCCATCAGAAATATTGGCATTGACATTTTAAATTGCAGGTAAGATTGGAAATTCCCATGAGAAGAGAAAATAGAGGCTTTTGCACTGAAGCAGTGATTTATATTACCAATGAGTAATTGCCTTTATCTTCAAGTGTTTGTTGTAGTGCAGTGCTGTTTGTAGTGATTATCCGCACTGCTCTGCTATTAAGGACAAAATTTAGCTAGTTTCGTTGCATTTTCTTTGCCAAGCTCAGGTAAACTCATAAACCCACACAGACTCGGTTCTGTTACTCTAAATATTATCAGGGTCAAAGCAACCTTAGCCAAACACATTATCTGTCATTATGTTATTATGAATGAATCAACCAAATTGAATGGGTCAGATCGTTCTGACTACATTATCACTACAACCTTTGTGTAAAGGAATGTTATCTGTTTAATTACAAACCCTCATTTTGTCTTGTTCTATGTTTACTGACTTAACCAGGGAACTTAAGAAAATGAAACCCTATTTAAATTGCTTTACTTTCAGAGAACAGAGGAGAAAAAAGCATTGCTCACTCACTCACTAACTCACTCACTCACTCACCAAGCTGTGATGACAGAATTGCAGCCTCATATAATCATTAGCGCTAAACAATGAACATTGAGTTTCTCATCCACAGAATGCAACACAATTACATAACATCATTCAAGGTAATTCATTATGATGGAGAGTGTTGAAATATAAAAAAGCAGCGATACTTGCAGTGCCTGTACTGATACAATGAGATTAAACCTTCATGTTGTTTCCAAAGAGCTGTGTGAATTTAGTAAGAATTGTGTCGCCTGTTTATTTGCACGCAGAGTCTGCATTGTATAATAAGACTGTAAGACTGTATCTGTCTGTGGGGTACTGCAGACTGCTGCGATCTCGGAGTTTGCTGGGGTTGTGTAGCATCACTCCCATGCTGAAATCCAGACACCTGAATTGTCTCATTAAAATTTTGATAGCACACTTACCCAAACACCCAATTTATTATTTTGTGAACAAGAATTCTTAATGTTTTCTGAGGTGTCAGTCATGACTATGCAGTCACTTGTGCTAAGAACCCACACAGAGAGTAAAAATAGCACAATTAATGGTCAGCAAAGGTTCAGTACATAATGAAAGACTGAAGGCCAAACCTGAACCATTTATAGTAAGTAGCTAAAACTAGCATAAATTCTAGCAGCAAAATTCAAACCCTTCAGAGCCCAAGAAAGTCACCATGCAGACTCTAAGAAAGACAGATGCAGGAAAAGTTCAAAACAGAGTTTGAGTTGTCAGAGGTTTGGTATGGAATCTGTGATGCAGACCTGGCTGAACTCTGTAAATTAGGTTCACCAGGTCCAGTCAACAACTCAGAGGTTCAATACAAATCGAAGCTACAAATAAGAGCTCAGCAGGGGAAACGCCACAATAGCAACCTTGAATCTGTGGATGGGGCAACAATGATGGAATTTCTTGGAAAGTAAATGCTTTATGTGTGAGCTCAGGTAGAGGCTATGTTGGAAAGTAAATGCTTTGTGTGTGAGCTCAGGTAGAGGCTATGTGGTCCAGCAGAGAGTGAATAAATGAAAAGATTGAAATGCTGAACACAAGAGACTTGCAGCACGGCCACATGAAGAGACAAACAACACGAGGCACACAAAACACATGTTGTTTACAGTACGTAATGTATAATTTACAGTATTTTTGCAGTTAAGCTTATGGTATAGTCGTATGTTATTTTGTGCTTGCTAGGTTGTCTCTCAGTTGTCTATTCACACTCTTGCATTGATTGGATTGAATTAAGCTCTCATTTACACAGCTTTGAACTATCTGTTGGACTTAATAATAATCTTGGCAAGTAAAAATTCACACTGTGCTTAAATTTACCAAGATGATAGCTTCATAAGTTATATATTTTAATATCCTCTCCAACATCAATACTCCTCTGATCTGAGCTGTACTATCCACATTCATTTTATATCTCAGTACTCTTACTGTTTTTCTCATTTGCTTCTATAAAAATTGTAGGACAAACATCTAATAAGACAAAATCACATTAGCATGATGAAGAGGTTCATCTTCCATAACATTTCATCCCATCATGATCGCATCATCAGCACATATATTTTCATCACTCTTCAGAAGAGACCAACTCTCAATCAATGCTCTTCTTTTGTGACCCATCACTAAATATATGTTCTACTCAGCCTGTCCGTGTGGACGCTGGGTGATTAGGACAGGTGTCGTGGATGATTCAGAGTGCATGGCTCTCTGCTCTTCATCATTTTCCTACAAATGACAGTAGCTTGAAATACCTGCCATGTACCTCAGTTTTACAGATGTTACACTTCAGTTGTCAAATTTTTAGTTGGTTTCAGTTCAAAATAAATTTGGCAGATGCTTTTTAATTCGAAACAATGTATACACACACTTCTAACAGTAGCGGGGGTGGGATAGCACCTGGTTTAAGGGCACTGTCATGGTCAGATGTTTCTTTTGACTTTAAAGGGTCTTTAAGTGACCCCAAAATCAACCGTTTGGTATACAGCTATGATCCTAAATCACATAAAAATCAAAACAAGAAAACTGACAGAAAGACACATTTTAGCATCAGTCTGCAGCACTATATCATAAGACTCTGTCCTGAATGACATCTTCGGCTGTCACGATATTTTGCCGCATGGGCTGCTGGGTAATGGTCCACTGTGAAGTCTTCAGCAGGGCTGACTCGGCACACAAAGGGGTGCTCATGACTAGCCTCCTGAAACCTCAAATGACAAATGGGACACCCTACGATCTTGTGGACCTCACAGAGAAAAGCAATCAAAGGTCACAAGACCACAGGTCCAAATCGGGTGTGTTATTTGGGCACATAAAGCAAAAAACTTTATCTTTCCATCAGGCAGAAACAATGGGATTTTTCCCAGCTGAACAATTGATTTGCAGACTGTTCACTTGGCTGCCCCTCACATTATGGCCACATCATATCAATTTACTCTGAGCTCAGATAGTTTTCTGCTGAACTTAAAGGTTTGTAAGGAAAGTCTCAACTTGAATTTCATCAATTATTAAAAGTGCACCGTGAAACTTATTTCATGTGAGAAACTTTTCCTTCTAAACAACTCAATAGTACCATTCTAAAAAAATAGTTTAAATGGGACATAATTGATGAACTGGGAATTCTTACGATGGCATTCAATAGTCACAAAACATGCTGTATGTCCTGTACATTAGTTAAAAGACTACTTTACATTGACCAGAGAAACCTAAAAAATAGCTGTTTTCACCTTGAAATGATTTATTATAAACAAATTGCAATAACTGAGAAGTTATCAGCTTTCAGCTGTATAGCCAAATGAACCACAACAAGCAATTTTCCATATTGATGCATGAAATGTTTTATCCATACCAATTAAAGCTAGTGATGCGAGCACTAGCCCAAATATTGCTCCATAAAGCTTTGATATATCTGAATGATGAACAATCTCTGAAAAGTTTAAGATTTGCAACAGAAGTTATAAAATTACACAGCGGTCATGTTTACAATAATGACTCATTATAAGGTTCAGTGTCATAATTATGATAATTTGAATAATGTTGGAAATCAAATTACATTCACAAATTGGCAGCTTCATTTGCATTATTTTGCATAAGTTTTATTTGTAAATATTTAACTATTTTTATTAACTATTTAACTCTATTTTCCAACATTATATCTGTGTATCTCCATCCATAAATTTTTCACAGGTCACAATTGTGGCTGAAACCAGCTTTATCACCTTGCAGTGTATTGCTTCATTTTGAACCTTTCTCTCATCTCTTAAAAGGAGACCTCGATTACACGCTTTTCCAGTTGTGTTATTTCTTTCCACAAGTGTAAAGCACTGTTTCCTCTCACAGGGATGTGATTTCTGTCACCAGCCAGGTGCTCATTTATTTCACAGCAGCCTCCAACTGGCCCTCAAAATTACAATCAGTAATTCCTGTCATTCACATGCATGCTTCATTGATCATCTTTTTGTTTAAGGCTGAAATCTGCATGTGGGATTAAAATGAATGTGTTTGAAGTCCACTGGATCAAAGCAGAGGAAGACACCAGCAGTCTAACAGCTCAACAGAAATAAAACCATGCAAATATTATTCAACTTCAGAACTGAGGAAATCTTTTTTTTGGCAGGAAGAAGTGCAATAAAAAGACATTTATTCATTCATGTCTCTTAGCAGGGCTGTGGCTAACCTATACAGGGCCTCTAATACATTTTTGCAGGTGGGCCATGTCTCCCCCAGACCCAATACCATTATACCATTAGAGGACAATTTTCTTACATTATACCATTAGAGGACATTGCTAGAACCGTCTCAATATAGGGCCCACGGGTTGTCAGTCCCTGAAGACCCCCGTCTCTAAACCCTCTCCTTGCATCTGCTTATCACTCACCATAATGCCTTTGTTCAGTGGTCTATTTAAGTACTGCTTGACATTCAGTGTGATAGCTTGGTGTTGTTAAAGTCATGTGTTTATTTCATGGTACCAAAGCAACAAAATGTACTTTAAATGCTACTACCCTTTTCTTTTTAAATGTGCTGTGATATAATATATTATGTTTCTGTGTTACCTTTAACTGTTATGCTATCTTCTTGGTCTGAATAACAAACAATACTAACTTACAAATTTCCACAAAGAAAATGTTTTTGTCTTTTAGGTATTTAATGCCTAAAAGAAATAATTCATAAAATGGAATTATAGGTAAAGTAAGGAAGAATATTTGAATCTCTTTCATGCATCCACTGTGAACTTAAAGCAGAGTTTTTCAAAAGGCTGCAAATCATGCCCACACTATGTGCCAAAACTATTTTCTTTCTTCTTCAGTCAGAATGTTGTATGTCTTTACGAACAACTCATGAAAATTGAACCGTGCAACTTTGATTTTATCCAACACAAAGACACAGATGGAGTGTTTTCAAAACCCCATGTGGCTCAAACATAATATTCTTGCGGTGAAAAGCTGTACAACGCAAACAATATTTATTCCCTTGTTCTCACTCATACAAGAAACCAATCTAAACAGTCTAAACAGAGAAAAGCCTGGCTGAGCATTGAATCTTGATATCTGGAGCTCAAAAGGGAGAGATCAATGGAGTTGAGTGTACCTCACAGTAGACGATCTAAAAGGTCAAGGATTGAGTCTTTTCTGAATGGACCAAGTCCATAAAGCACATCAAAATCAGGGTAAAGTACATCGTGAACAGAAGCGCTTCTCTGAATTGTTATATTATCTCATTTTGTATTTTGCAAGGCACGACTCTTCAGTGCGACACCATAGCAGCATTATTTGATGCATCTACATGCTGATGTAATGAAGTGAGTATACAAAAGCTTTTTGCCCAGGAAAAACACTACATTTAATCAGCTGTATTATGTACTCATGAGAAGGCCAGGCGCTGTCATTTATGTAATTAACAGGATGCAGTAGAATCCATTAGCAATCAGGTGGAAGATTGATTTAACTGAAACAAAAAATGATCTAATTGCTTAGATAATTGCCATTACTGAAATCATTGTTGACTCACAGCATGTATGAGCTCTAAGTAGCATCTGTACCATTTCATTTATGTCAGAATTGCATTTCCACATTCATGCAGAGGCTCACAGATAATCTCTTCCAGCATGTAATATTGATCCAACATCAATGAGCTTTTCTTCCTTATTTGGATTTCTCATCACTGGTGCCTCTGTTTTTACTAGACCCATATAACTGAACGTGTAAACACTGACTCTGACAGGGACAGAGTCATTAGAAGGTGCCATAACCATTTATATCTCCTGCACTGTGGAGGCAACAGCACCCCTGTATCCGCGAGTAATGAGATGAGTTTGTACCGGTCATTTTAAAAAAGCCCACTGCCGATTACACTGTTTTTGTTTTATTACACACATGCACATTTTCCACACCCTTGAATTATTTATCTGCCCGGCAGGAAGGAGAAACACACCATGCAGCTCTGAGATTTAATCCAAAATATAAATAAAGCTGAGGTTGCTGAGTCTGTGAGCCATTACCATGAGTTTTTACCTTCTAACTTAGCCTGTATTACACATAATGTCATGGTGACACTTCTGCTTTCACTCAAACAGATGGCTGCATGTTCAGCCAGGGTTTAATATCACAATGTTCCTGTGAACAGATGTTGACTGATGTTTTTGAGCATATTTGCACTGTTCTTTCAAAGTTTTAATCGCATCTTTATGGGAAAACGTCTCATGAGTGAAACATGGGTGAGTGTTTTTTTTGTTGTAAACCTCCATTGATACTGTAATACATTCACACGTTTTACTTTTTTACTGTATTGCTTGTTATTTTCATTATTCTCAATAGTGATTCTTATATTATTATATTTGTATGCGATGTTTGTTAAGTAACACTAAACAACGTCAATACTACAAACAATAATATAAAGTGCAGATACTTTATATTTTAAATATTTATAAATTTATAAATTTATTATAAATTTCATTTGTTGCATTACCATCATGAGAATGTTCTTTTTCTGTTTTGTGGTAACCCATGACTTTGTCATTTCTGACAGCTTTGGTGAGATTCAGTATTTTGTCCTCTTTACATATCATCCATTTTATTGTGTGAAAAACATGTCATGAATAAACTGCTCCAGGAAGGTGGAGGTACAGTAGGAGGTTTAGCTGCACTGAAACAAGAACAAGAACATGACCATTGTTCTACTGACACATCACCATGGTTACTCTTGGGTGGTGTCCTACTCGCTTACATGAAGAAAGCCCACCTCTCTCTCTGCTTGTAACAGGGTCAACCAAAAATAGGCACAACTTATGAATAAAGCTTCCGGGATCAAAATTTTTTAGCTACTGTAAATCTATCTAGGTCTGTCTTATTTATGCTTGGCTTTTTAAAATAGCAAGTGTATTTACAATGTGTGTTTTCAGCTGTATTTAAAACGGCTGAAGTGCAATTAACATGACCCACCTATCTAAATTTCATTAACATTCTAGTGAGCATTGATTATTAAAGCTGTTCATCAGTATTTTCCATTAGTAAAAAGAAAAAGGTCACATTGCGGCTTAATGACAGGGCATATGTGCCAGCAGGTCAGGCTGGTTCTGTGCTGCACGCCATGATGCCGTTGCAGGCATGTCAAGCTGATCTGCTCAAGGACCTACACTGGGGGAGGGGCTTTCCACGGAGGCGGTGGCTGAGCCGCGCTGCTCCACAGGTTTTACTCCTGAGGGGGCGTTCTGTGGCAGCAATGGTGGCCATGAAGAGACATTTGTAGATTTGTCTGGCCGTTATCAGGGGAATTAATATTTCTCACTCACCATGACCCACAGTCTGGGTTTTTGGGTACAGCTGAACAGAGTGACATGGACACAGTCTTGAGCTTTTCAAAAATACAGCACACATAGGTCTGGGGCCACAACTGATGCCTCCAGGCCCATCCCAGAATGGAAGACCACAACAGGAAGAGGTTGCAAAATTAGTGTGAAGAAGATTTGCTTATTAGCTCATTAGCCCTAACCTAAATCATGCTAATATTATGTTAAATTATGCTAACATTGTACTAAGTCATACTAGTATCATGCTAAGTCAAGTTAACATCATGCCAGCATCATGCTAACTCATGTTAACATCATGCTAAACCATTAACATGTCTTTCTTTTGTTTTATGTTGTTGCCACACAAAAGTAAACATATTCCATATAAGTATGCCAATAATTCAGACGATCCCAACAGACCACATTTAGGGCTAGGAAATATGTGTATAATTTTAGCTGGTATTCTGTCATGGCAGGTCATTTATGAAACATATAAAACATGTACTATATAAAAGTATTATTTTAGACTATAAATAATGTAATAATTTGAGCAATTAGTTTAGTTAAGAATAATTAGCTGTGTTTGTTCGTAGTTCATCCTGCACAACTTGTTGTAAAAAAATGAGAAAAATACAAATTGAGAGAATGATTTATTTTAGCCATTTTTTGCATTGCCAATGTTAAACAGATACCAACCACAAAACAACATAGCAAAAACTATTTACAACACCACATAGAAATGCCCTGGCGATCACCCAGAACATCTAAGCACTCTTTCCTTTGAAAAATAGTCCAGTCTAGCCTCAGACAGCTCTCTGCCTCAGATTTGAAATTACGAGACAGTGGAAAGCTTTTTGTTTTACAATTGTAAGAAGAGAATGGATTTATCCTGCCATCTGTCAGACGCTTGTTATATTTGTACCCAAAATGACTAACAAAATTCCCTACAGACCTCCAGCCTTACTGCCTATGACTCATTTGGATTAAGTCAATAAGATCAAAATAATTTGTCAAATCTGTGAATGCCCAGTTCAATAGCAGTTTCATGTATAATCCTCTGCCAAATAGGAGCCATTCACAAAATCCATTTTTACCTGTCAGTGAAATTGG
>JBAJNP010003544.1:0-38943 GCA_036877545.1 Yasuhikotakia modesta | reverse complement strand
GTTCCAGTATTGTATTGCTGTCTGATACAATTCTTCAATAAAAACCTTTTTATTCTAGATCTTGAGTCGGTTATCCCTATTCTCAACAAAACTTCCACGACAATGCGTGAGTAAAATGTAGATGCCATGCAGGTTTGATAAGAGTGATAAAATTGTTGACAATGGGCTAAATTCAGCCACATAATGTGTTTGATTGGTGTTTGGGGCACAAAGAGCTTTTATTCTCAGGAAATACACACATTTATGTGCACTATTGTTGCTTTGAATGAAACTGTTTGTAATTGGTTATATGATTGGTTAATAAAATTGATTGACCAATTGAAGCCAATTAGAGCTTCTTAAAAAAATAGGGAACGTAATGAGATTATAATGTATTGCTATATATACAAAATCAAATTCCTATTTTCCTTTAAAGACTTAACTTTACAAGCCTAATTTGCATCCTTATTAATTAATTAATTAAAGTAATTAATTAGTTTTATTTAGTTAATTTATGGTTAAAATGGCTACGGCCTATAGCACACAGCAGGAATACGTGATTAACTGGGATTAACTTTTTTATACAATGAAACATCTCTGTATGTCAAAACAACAGTGTTCCAGAACTACTGATTCTAAAACTACTCAGCTTTTCACTCAGAAACTCTTAAATAACAACATGCATTGTACCATGTTACAGCTGGTCCCAGTTGCATACAGCTTGCAATTACCTAGCAACTTCCTAGTATTCTCCATTAAAACAACAAACTTTATACATCACATATCTGCATTATGAGTGTAAGACTGTTAGTATTAGAATATTTTAACTTAAATGATAGATAAATCAAAATAGATAAAAATAGATAAAGGTGTCACAATATGACAAAACATGACTATACACTTGAGAACTCTCAATATCTACAGTATATGCCAAAATATCACATGAGATTCAGATATAGGGTCGTTTTGTCTTGGGGAAACACCTAGAACATTCTATTAACAATCCAAAACTCCCAGCCACATCTTTACAGGCAGCGATTCTCACAACAATTTACTGTTTTGTACATGCAATATTTATTATAGCCAGGAATACTTTTTTTAAAAGTCAACAAATAGTTTAACAAATAGTTTAGACATAGTCTAAATAGTTTAGTAATTTGATGTCTAGACATTAGATGTCTAGATCTAATTCTGCTTTTCTTCTGAAGCGGTTAATTATTTAATAATAGCATGAAATAGTATGACATAAACATGAGTTTGGTCTTGTTGCAACCAGTCTGAAAGATTTTGTGCAACTGTGGTAAGGCTCAGTTTTAGCAAGAAATTCTTTGTTGCACGTTCAGGACACTGTTCACGTCTACATTTGAAACACTAAAATGTAGATGTTAGTTAAAAGGGTGTATATCCTTGGGAAGGATTTCAATATTTCAAGGTTTCAATATTTTACCTTAAACTTCCTTAAATTTTACTTTATTAAACTGCAATCTTTGTTATTCAACACTGGTTCACCTTTATTCATTATTAGCAGCGCAAAGGTTTGATTCTTAGAAAGCACATGTACTGACCAAATTAATTAACTGTAAATTGCTTTGAATAAAAGTGTCTGACAATAAGTAATGCTCAGTCACTGACAACAGTATCAAATAATAACTCAGAAAATACATAATAAACATCTTTACTGTTAAATGAAAAGTCAAGAAATATTCCCTTTATAAATGTCCGCATATATAAGATTTTGCAAAACAACAGATCTATTGCATTGTATTCAATAGACATTTACTGTTTTACATATTTCTCTTCCTTCACCTACTTATGTTTGTTGAAATGATTAATAACATGAAATATAATATGAATATTATATATTTATGGAAACGGTTCTAACTGGATGTTAAATAGTTCTTGTTCATTTTTCCCATGTGGTTCATTTTTATCTCTCACCTTTTTGCTGAATAAAGTGACAGAAAGGAGAAATGCTTTAGAGCAGAACATAAAACCACATTTCTGAGGGTACTGTAATGCAACGCACCAACCAGGCTGAAAACTGGTTTATACCGGATCAAACCCTAGCACAGTTAAACACTTCGTGACTGGACAGATTACAAATGCTTTTTGATCAATAACTAAAAACAATCCACATACAAGCACAGGGCAAAAACATGAAACATACATGGTGGAAAATAGATGTGAAAGAGGAATTATTTTTAAGTACAGCAAACACTGGTAGTTAATCAGTTTAAAAGATACTCAAAAAGATAATTGTCTTAATTAAACACAACGTTTATAAGACTAAATAAATAGTCAGAAGTTTCCAGTTCTGTCTGAATGATACAGTAGTTAGCACACATCCTTACAACAAAAAGCTGTTGTGTTCAATAAGGGAAAAGGTTCGAGTCTGGCTTGAAACATGCCCCTTATTAAAACTTTTCCTATACAGGAATTTGACAAAGACCTTAATATTATTAGCTTCATAAATCTTTTATTTACTTTATTTAAAAGGACAGCATTTTAATCAAATTGTAATTTAACTTAAAGCTAATACAAGATGTGTGGCTAAACCAACAGTAACATCTCTGATGGCAAATGTTGACAAACCCAAAACTGTGACAACAGAGTATGAAAGTGAAAGTATTAGTTACAGGCTGGTTGTAAATAAATAAAAAGGTGAAAAACAAAATACAACAGCAACATAGTTGATAATTAAAAAAAAGAGTCACAAAAGCAATTTATGTTTCTTAAGGTGAGAAAAAACAATAAGGTAACAATAACAAACAACTTTCTCTGTATAGACAGGTAATGTATAAGGTAACAAATTATATGATATCACAAATCATATAATATCCTCTGTCATTTTTACAGTTCATATTTCATTACTGAACAATATAAAATTTTTGAATGCTGTTGTATTCATGTTATGAAACCAGCTTTCTCTTCAAATTCATGTAATATAGAGAAATAAGTGTCAAAATTGCACCTCGCATAAAGCAATAAAACAAACAGCACACAGTGACTGCATTCAGTGTGAGGAGGAATAAGGAAATTAACATGTGATGCTCAGTCTAATGAGGATGAGAGATGATTTAAAAGCTCAGTCACACCGTCATCTGCCAGAATAAACCACACTGACAGCCAGATATCCAGACAGATACACGGGTGAGAGATCCTACAACTTTCTTTTATACACTTTTTACTAAAATTGCTTGAATGCACAACACTGCACCAGCTTTGAATCACATTTAATAACGTCTTTTATATAATACTAACTTACTGTGTTTTAGAGATGAATCTGCTCACTTTTATTTTTGTGGTGGGCTGTTGTGCCCTTACAGTGGATGTGTTAGGTAAGTTTACCAATGAACAGTATTGTGTTTGTGCTGCAAGAAATTAAGACTTGCGGCCATTAGACATTGAACAAATACTGTCAGCTCCATTCATTTAAAAAATATCCATCAATTAAAGTTTCCATCAATTGTTTCGTATAATACTCTGTTTGTTCTCCACAGAACACGCGGGTCCTGTGAGACGATTTATTCAGGAATCAATTGAGGAAGCAAAAAGAGTAGTGGACTCTGCCTACAAGTATTCCCGGGATGAGTGAGTATATATAATATTGATTATTCCTTAATTATCATGCCAGTCAATGATCTATTTAATTCACCCCAATTTCAGGAGTTTAGCAAGAGTGCGCAAGGAAGTGATCAGACCTTCTGACAAACTGCGTTTGCTGAGACAGCCTGCCAGAAAAACTCGAGAGGCTGTGAGAGCCGCTGACTACATGCAACAAACGCTTAGACTGATCACTGAGAAAACTCATGATGCCCACAAGAGATCCATCAATGCCACAGGTATAAATGCAAAATCCACTAATCTTAGCATCTCCAAACAGCTCCATCCACTGTTTCATGCTCACATATCTTTCTCCTTAGATCTGCTCACTCCTGAAGAACTTGACACCATTTCACACCTGACGGGCTGTGCTGCTCAAACCAGACCTCCATCTTGTAGGACCACACCCCTTGTAAACAAATATCGGACTGCCACCAGCGTCTGCAACAACTGGTCAGTTCTGGCCTCCAGTATTTATTCACATCATCTGAGTGATATCGCTAAAAACAAGTGTGTCATTTTTTGTATGGTATCCTCAGGAGGAACCCCCTCCTTGGTGCATCAAACACTCCATTCACCCGCTGGCTGCCTGCTAAATATGATGATGGCATCTCAAAGCCCAAAGGGTGGGACCCCAACAGTTTGCACAATGGTGCAGCATTGCCCCTGGTAGGATGGAGATGATAATGAACAGTTAAGACATATCTGAGGTCTTCAATCAGTTACCAGCATTTAAACTCTTTGTTTCTCATTGCAGGTCAGACTGGTTTCCAATCGTATTCTAAGCACAACAAATGCTGGCATAAAGAATGATAATAACTTTACCTTCATGCTCACCATTTTCGGCCAGTGGGTTGACCACGATCTGACTCAAACACCCTTTTCACCGAGCATTAGGTCATTCAGCAATGGCCTTAACTGTGATGACAGCTGTGAGCGTTCTGAACCCTGCTTCCCAATCCTGGTAAGTCAATGATAGTTTTGTGGACCCTTTGATCTCAATTTCTTTTTTAGGTACAGTATACAGCAAAATCTGTATTTAATACTATATTAAACGTCTGACCTCAGGTCCCTAAGCATGATACACGTCTACGTCCTGACTCATGCATCCCAGTTTTCCGTTCAGCACCTGCCTGTGGCTCCGGAAACACCGCATATATGTTTGGAGGTTCCCCCAATGTTCGGGAACAGATCAACTCCCTGACAGCTTTTCTAGATGCCGGGCAGGTTTATGGGTCAGAGGACGGGCTAGCAAAGGATCTGCGCGACCTGACCAACGATAATGGTCTGCTACGTGTCAACAAACAATTTAGCGACAATGGGCGAGAGCACCTGCCCTTTACCAATGTACAGAGCAACTTGTGCGCCACTCGTCGAAAAATTCTCAATGACCCAAGTCTGAAAGAGGTGCCTTGTTTTATTGCAGGTCAGTTACTTTTTTAATATTAGTTAGCAAATTTTATGTCAGCTCAAATGTTTTTGTATGAATGACATAAAATGTTATATGAATGTATGAATGACACTAGCAGACATAAAATGATTGCATGTCTGCTAGTGTCACAGCTCCATGCAGCTAATGCTAATAAATTTACGTTGTGTGCAGGAGATGCTCGTGTTGACGAGAACATTGCTCTTACCTCACTGCATGCATTATTCATGAGAGAGCACAACCGATTGGCTCGTGCACTCCGTGTGCTTAACCCAAATTGGAGCAGTGAAACACTCTATCAAGAGGCACGTAAAATTGTGGGTGCATACCAACAGGTAAAGAATTAGGAAAAAGACACAACGTCCACCCTTTAATTTCACAAAGACATTTACTACTGAACTAATCCTATTACTAATCCTTTTCCATTAGGTGCTGGTAGTTCAGAATTACCTGCCACACATTGTGGGCCCTGATGCCTTCAAAAAACACCTCGGCCTATATTCAGGTTATAAGGAGAACATAGACCCCAGCATTGCTAATGTTTTCGCCACTGCCGCCTTCCGCTTTGCCCACTTAGCCATTCAACCAATCATATTCCGCCTTGATGAAAACTATCAGAACCAACCTAAGTTTCAGAACGTGCCCCTATTTGAGGCTTTCTTTTCTCCATGGAGGGTAATCTTTGAAGGTGAGTTTGTAAGACTCTAGATACTATAACTGCAGAATACAATTTGAAGTAGGGCATAGACAGTTTAAGGAGAAAAATCTGACCCTATACTATTAAAATGTTATTTTAGCCCACAGGTTAAGTTTTTAGGAGATTTTTGGTCTTTTCTAATAGGAGCTATACTTCTATGCCTATTGGTTATAGGAAATAGCTGCGTAGAGGCTATACAAAGATGGCCACCATATGGATTCACTTGACATACTATACTTTGCTTTAGACTTACCTACTTTAACTGCCTTTTTTAGGGGGAATTGACCCTCTCCTCCGGGGTTTGATTGCCCGGCCAGCAAAACTAAACACACAGGATCACATGATGGTGGACGCTCTTAGAGAAAAGCTGTTTGCCTTTACAAGCCACATAGCTTTGGACCTGGCTGCTCTCAACATGCAAAGAAGCCGTGACCATGGAATACCAGGTAAACATTTTAGCCTCTTAACAAAAACTTTGCACACACTTTTCACAAATTACTTTTGTTAAATCATTGGTTACCAGCTGGTTCGGATGCTGGTTCCCTAAAACAAGATGTTTCAACTAGCTTAACCAGCAAGAGTCCTTGGTCAACCAACTTCACAGGAAATACCATGATGGTTTACCAGCTACATTTGTCCACCAAACCAGCACTAAGCAACATAAACCATAGAAATTCAAACTGGTCTGAGCCGGTCTTTTCTGCAGAGTTGAAGGCTAAATCACATTAACTTCACACTGCATTGTCAGTCTATTTAGAACTTATCAGATACCCATATTTTGTGCCTCATAAGGCTATAATGAATGGCGTCAGTTCTGTGGACTCTCTGCCCCTCAAAATGAGGGTGAATTGTCCAAGGTGATGAACAATACTGGACTGGCACAACAGCTCATACAGCTTTATGGCACTCCTGCAAACATTGATGTCTGGCTGGGAGGCGTCGCAGAGCCCTTCGTACCCGGTGGGCGTGTTGGTCCTCTGTTTGCCTGCATTATCTCTAAACAGTTCCAGCATATCCGTGAGGGTGACAGGTAAATTTCTCAGCTTACTCAGTCTGTGTGACTATTATAAATGTGCAAGTGGTGTTAACACCAGGTGTCCCTGTGTTCAGGTTATGGTGGGAGAATCATGGAGTGTTTACCAAAAAACAAAGAACCTCACTGGCCTCTGTGTCCCTGGCACGCATCATCTGCGACAACACAGGAATCCGCAACGTTCCCAAAGATCCCTTCCTATTCAGAATTTCTTCCAGTTATGTTAGCTGTAATAGTATCCCAGCCTTTGATCTCAGCCCTTGGACTGAAACTGGTAAGCCACAGAATTCCTAAATGTTCTACAATTTTTTTGACAGCAACATTTCTTCTTTAGCTTCTTCATACCTTTATATTTGCTTGTACTAAATATATATTCTTGTAGGTACTGAAGATATTTTACAATCTGGTTAAAAGCTGTAATAGTTGAAAGCTATATCTGCAAACTTTACAATACATTACATGAATGCATTCTAATACAGTTCGAATCTGAAAGGAACATCTTTCTCTCTAATCTTAGAGTCAGCTGGACCTCCCATTAACCCCAATGGACAACGTTCTAACTTCTTTGCTTTGATTGGCACCATACCTCCTGCCTCTGCTCAAACAATAGTGTTCACTCAGGTCCTTTACAACATACAGGGCCATTATAACAAAATAACAGGGATATTCTCCTGCATTGTACCTGGCGTATATGAATTTCGGTTCTCATGCAGAGGAACTCAGAAATTTGGCACTATGAGCTTAAAGAAAAATCAGGTTGTTGAACTATCTGTTGAACCAATTACTATTAACCAGCAGACATCTGCTGAAGGGAAGGTTGTTTTAATACTACAGAGTGGAGACCAGGTTTGGTTAGAGACTGCTTGGGGTGCAAATGGTATAAACAACTCCAGCTACTTTTCTGGCCGTATTCTCATACCTGTTTGAACCTTTTGTTAGTTATACGACTACTTCCATTTCATAAGTTTTAAATTACATGTAATCAATATTATTAAATGCAAAAATGCAGGCATCAGTAAACGTATTGTTTAAGTAGTATTGTCAAATGTTCAGCTAAAAAGACTGATTACACATATTATTGCTTTTACACATGTTGAAATTTGCTGATTGTTTTCCTATACATTTTGTAGTCCATTCTGTGACGGGTTTACGTATTTCTTACTTATTGCTTTTATCAAACTAAATAAAGCAAACTTTAAATATATTTACGTTCAATTTAATAAAATGTAAACGCTGGTGACGTGAGTGTGAATACGTAACCAAGGAGAAAACAGCTTAACAACTTACGTCAAAATTAAGTTCTTATACTGCCGTGTGTCTATCGGTACTGTCGCAAAATGCAGCAAAAACTTCCACACGATGTTAATGGCGCGCTGAACATTTAGCAGACGCTTTTATCCAAAGCGACCTACAATGTCAGAAAAACAATAGTTAGAATAGATGTTTATTTCAGCTTAATGATTAATTGAATAATAGACACGAACAGGTGCCACCAAGATATTTGGTTAGTTTAGAGGTCGTGAGCACAGAGGGCAGCAGATCGACACCAATATAAAGTCTGAAAACTACCTTCGCGTGAAATACACTTGCAGAAATGGAAACATTAATCTCGCCTCGCCAAAAACGTCTTTTGTTGACAGTGAAGAAGAAAAGGAAGCGAGCAAAAGGTCTGTCAGCACGTGCAGGTCTAGTGTTTTGCGTGGAGGCGATTCAACAAAAGCTTACGGACGGACAGTACCTCATCTTTGACGAGAAAGCGGCGATTTTTCTCTCCGGTGTGCTGGAGTATCTTGTGGCAGAGATCTTGACTTTGGCTGGACAAGCTGCATCGTTAAGTGGATCAAAAAACATTACGTTACACCATCTTCCTGGACTGCAGGACAAAAGCAGATACGCGGCGTTGTTAAAAGTTTGTAGAGAAGGATCGCATAGTTTTCCTTGAAGCGCAGTTAACACTTAATAACATTTGCCTGTTCGTGGACAATGTTCTGCTGTGCAACATGTGCGGATATTTGGGCTTTGGCCTGTGCAATGTTTTTTTTTAACCGTGTTTTGCAATCATGTGCTTTGGAAATAAAATGTTCTACTTAAACGAATGTATGCTTGTCTAAACTTATGTAGTGTGTCTATACAGCAAAAATGAATACAACTAGGTATAATATGTTACCAAACATATTGTGCAGGACGGTTACATACCATGTACCAGCAGATGGCGCTAGCATTCCACCCTATATACTGGAAAGTTCTCCAGATAGTGTGACGATGTGTCCAAAAAGTGTCCATTTATCTCCTGATAGCGTAAGTGGTTTTGTAAATTACTTTAGTTTTTTGTGTCGTTATATACCAATTAATGTTAAGTGTAGTTTAGGTACAGACCATATATTCTGGTTCTCCTAACACTTGTGTGGTCTTAGAATTCTGTATACTAATTGTCATAAGGATAAAAAATGTCCCACCCTCACTAAACCAATAAAACTAGCAGCTAACCTCATCATTTACCACAAACTCTGTAAATGTCTAGGTTTTAAAATGGTCACGGATCATTTTTGACCCTTAAGACAACATAAGGGTCAAACAAGTTCAGTATTGTGCAAATGTAAACTTCAGCAACACTGGGATAAGGCTTTGGAAGACATTCACATGGGATGTTGGCCCAGTTAAGCTTAGAAATTCAGCTTCAAGCATAATGCAAATGAACTGGAACTCTGTTTTCTTCTGTTTCCCCCTCAATCAAACAGCTTACAATAACACTCTATTACAAGAGCAAAGACAAACAAGACTAGACTACAAAAAACAAACTTTCACAGGAATTCCTCTTTCGACATTTCTGTGTAGTTAAAGCCTGGGATACTCCAGAAGTTTCTTTTGTCACCCCAAAATAATATCACTGTGGTTAACTGTCACCCACAAACAGTTCTCTTCCACAGAATTTATATTGAGAGACTTTAAAGTGACGCAAAGGGAATAATAGAATTATTTAATGCTACAGAAGGGATGACATGACCAGTCTTTCATAATCTGTGTTCTGGTAAAGGAGAACAAAACTCCTCCCCTTTTTTACTTTTTACGAATTCACTCCCAATTCTGTCTACACGTGCCGACTGCCACGTAGGCCAGTTTGTATGTGTGCACAATACCAGTTAAAGATTCGCTTCTTGCTTCTGAGTAATGGAAACCTGATGTTTTTACAAGGAAAAAAGTCAGAAATGATCTCTGCCAAGTTACTAGTTTATTGTGACAGCTCTCCAAGTCTTATGGATGTTACATTAGATAATTTATAATGCTGTTGCTTCATGTTGCTTTCAAAACACTTTACACAGTAAGATATACTGTAATATTAGTTTGTTAGAAAACAACTTAGTATATAAATAGAAGAAAAGCAGTTTGGGGATTGTATCACTGTTTAGCATGCTAATGGAGTCCATTTATGTGCTACTTTAAGGCCGTGCAAACCATATAAAAATGTATCCACCGCAATATTGTGATAAAGCTACAGGCTTAAAGCTTTTCCTCTTCCTCTGGACTGCAGGGAAGATTAAACTTAGAAAGCATTTATCTTTCTATTGCCAAGTTTAAGCACGTTGCAAATTAGCAGCAAAGCTGGAGGTTAGCATAATGTTGTGCTTCAAGTGTTATGTAAACAGGTGATGTCAAAGCCTGCATTAGTCATGATACGGTTTGATTTTGTGCCTGATTGATGATTCACTTTTTAAAGGCTCTTTACCTCATTTTCCTGTGACTGCTGCTTATAGACTGCTGTGTGTTCACCAGACAGCTCTGTCTGTGTATCAGATGTAGGGAACACAAGCAACGTGGATGGAGGAACTAGGTTAATTACTTTCAGATGTGGTTCTGCCGTCTGAGGGAAGCAGGAGCGAGACTTGCCAGAGTTGGGGAAGCCTCACCAAGTACCGGCTGAGGTACGAAAACAAAAGTGACCCAGTACAATAAGTTCTGCTGTTCTGGCTGAGAGGCAAAGTTCTTTTGTCCAATAGTTTCTTTTTTTACCCAGACTGCAGTTTTGCGTGGAAGGACCATCGACATGTTTGATGGTTACATTGGAATGCGAGACTTTATTAAAATGTTTGAATCTGGCCTTTTGGAATATGGCAGACATTCTGAGATGCCTGCAGTCCATTCTCTGAATACCCCATCTGAGTCCTTGGGAAGAAAAAACACTTTTATTTATCTCTTTGAATGCTGGAGCAGATGGAGGAAAAAAGAATTTATGATCTGGTTTTATAATGCTGCCTTCAGCTGCAGATTCACTTCTTCTGTGTGTATGTATCACAGGGGTTTGCCAAGTTTCTTTCCATTCTGTTGTTTATCTTAAATACTGCTCTTTTTGACACATATTTTATTTATTTCATCCCCATGAGGCCTCAATGCCTAATTTCCCACTGGTTTAAATTCCATATTCCCGGGATTCATGTAGTTCCAAGAACTTTTGGGTAGAAAACCATTTTTTGGTGAAGGATCAGTCCTGTTGGCAGATATAGCCCTTACTTAAGCGGTTCAGGAATGTCATGTAATGTTAGTTTCAAACTAGAAGAGCTGAATTTGTTTCATCATAATTTAGGATTGAGCTTTAAAAACAGTTTGTTTTATATTATATGTATTTTGCATTTGATGTCAGTCAGCAGGGCACAGATCTTCTTTGGATCATCATTATACAATAAATCAGATACAAACTTTCTATTTTGGAAAATAAATATTTAAGATTTTTCAGAATTTCTTTTGCACACAGGTTCAGAATGTTTGATTTCAATAAAGTGTGCAAGATGCTCTACTGAAACAGTCAGATTGTGCTGGGATAACATAGATCATAACATATTGCACAAACTTATAAAGCTATGTGCATGATGTAAATAAAATACATACCATATAATAACAAATTCTGATTTTAGTTAAAGTTATTTAAACATGTCACTCAAATGTTACACTGATATAAATTGTATATTTGTGTTCATTTAGCTAAACAAATTCACATTTTCACTAGTGGTCTAGACTTTTGGACTCCACTGTATAGCAGGCTAGTTTACAGAGTTTGACATCTGGCTTTTATGTGTTGTTATCAGTTATGCTAATAAACTCACATAAGTGTGGTTACAAAATCATGCAATTTTTGGCCTATAGAGTTTAATTAAAATATGCCCTCTAGTGTTCATACCAGATAGTGTTTGAAACATAATAAAGCTCTCGTTTGCATTGTGCCCAGAGTTGGGTCACAATTAAATATTACAATATTTGTTTTATTATATATTTTATTTAACTCTGAAAACGAATAAGAAGAAACTCTGAATTAAGAAACCTCTCCGTCTCGCCCTGAGTTGGTCTTTGTGGTTTGTCACTGGCAATAAGACTAGACACAGAATTCAGAGACCATTGTTTAAGTTATTGTACCTAGCAATTAAGTCTCCACTGCAAGACACAGGACGCATTTCTCATAGGAAAGTGCTGTCCAGCGGGAGGGTCAAACGAGAGCGCCTACAAATCAATGGAAACTGTGGAGGAATATCTATGTTAAAGTCTGGGTGGCCCAGATGCGTTTATGATTAGATGCTATAAACAACGCATCATGTAATGAACGTAGAACAGTTTCCACAAGACAAAGTCTCTCATGTAACTATGTACATAAAGCGAAAGTGCCTCGTAAACCACACATGACTTCATAACGTCATAAAGGGATTGAGTGCGATTTATAGGAGGAAAAGTAAGGAAGTGATTTTCTTGAATGTACAAGAAATACAGAGAATTGTGTTTTTCCCATGAAAGCATTGCTGTGTGTAGACATTTTGGCAAGTGTATTTATTTATTAATTTTAAGTGCCTGTTAAGGGTCCATCCAAATGTCAAACTCAACCAGAGCTAAAAAAAAAACATGAAAAGTGCTTATAAAAAACAATTATATTTATCTTAAGACAGATTTTGTTCATATTGCACATGACATTTACATTGACCATTGACATTATTACTTACATTTATACTAAATAATTCATTCAGTGACATTATTACTAAATTACCTTTATTTATTAAAGACTTATGGAAGTCATGAAATATTATTTATGTTACTGGTGTAAACGTCATATTAGCATCAATTTTAACCTTTGGCTTCTATATATTTTAATTGTAAATATTATCTGTGGTGGGCAACAGCATGTTTGTGTGATATGCATGAGGATCAAGCAGCTCACGTTTAATAAGAGCTGAGATTTCCGTTAGCGGAGCTTGTATAACAACGGAATGAGAAACTTAAAAAATCAACTCCTCCTCCCTCGCACACTTTGCGCATCAGTAAGTCAGAAGTTCAGCGCAATTGCAGGACGCACTCTTACGTTTTAGTCATGTAAGTCTCGTTTTATTCTATGTAATTTATACAGCAACTTTATGAAAGAACACAATTCTTTTGTTTCCCCAATTCATAGTTACTGGAACGCCGACAAGCAGAACAATTGGAGGAGCCAAATTTAACCAACAAAAATGAGTGCGAGTTTAATTGACATCTTAATTTACGCATTTGCGCAGGTATGTTTATTAAGTTGCATGGCACACACGGGCACTTCTCAGCGCCAAGGACCTGCAGCTCTCAGACAAACCATACAATGGCAACACAATGGCAAACTCTTTAGCATATTAAGCCAAGGTTCGGAATATCAGGCACCGTTAAGACGAGAGGGAACCAAAGAGCAAACGCAACCAAGACCGATCGCCATTGTTCGCAATGATGACGCGGCTGCGAGAACCGACGGTTCACCGTCTTCTTTACGACCTTCTCATAGCCGCGGGTCCGCGCGTATCGGTGCGCGCGGCGTTGGCTCCCGCTGGTTATCAGGTGGCCATGGAGGGCGCGCCAGGGAATTACCAGAACGCAGGAATCATACGGACCATCTGCGAAACTCTGCCAACGACACCGACAGATCCGCGCAGAGACCACCTCCGTCCCTGAACAGTGGCAGACGGAACGATGATGTTATGGTTGGAGATGATCCTTACAATCCATATAAGTCCACCGACCCGGACAACCCGTCTTATAACTATTATGACACATACGAAAGACCTTCTCCTAGGCAGCGCCCGGGATACGGAACAGGATATTTTGAGTATGGTACGTATTAATGTTACTTTATAATCTCTTTTAATATTAATTATATGTCTTATAAATCCAAATGGTAACGTAACTTTTACGCACAGAATGCAAACGTGACCAACTGGGCACATATTCAGTGTTGTCCATATAAGTATATATACTTTATAACTTTAGTTAAACTTTAATTAAAATTATATTCAACGATTTCAACAGGACCTGTGTAATTATACACTTACATATATATGTTGATAAATATAAATAAATAAAATTTGCCCCGATAAGTATATTGAGATTGCTAAATAAAGCGAAAACGATTACATCACATTACTGACCCAATACACCTTTATTCCAAATTAGATTAGTGTCCAGTTATCACTCCATGTTAAAAATTAAGCCAATACATGTATGTTTTTGAGACAAGTTGGTTATGGTTAAAAAGGAATGACAACTCATGGAACAAAATAGCTTACCCTGATTTGCTGTTTGTCACTGGGTGGTCTGTTTTAATGGTTTTAGAGGGGTTTTGGTCACTCATCAGTTGGTTAGGCTGGAAAACCAGGCTGTTGCTACAGGCTTTCCTGTAGCTCATTTAGTAGAGCATTGTGTTAGCAGTGCAAAAGTTGTGGGTTTGATCCCAGGGATAACAAGTGCTAATTAAAAAAATAAGTATACATTGAGTTCAGTGTAAGCTGCCAGATATACACTGAGTTTATCATAAGCCAGATAAATTAATATAAAACCATTTTAAACAGCTTGAACCAACAAACCAGTTGCTGTTTAAACTGGCTTTACCTTTATTTATCTGGCAGATGCTTTTATCCAAAGCAACTTACACTGAATTCACTGAATACTTTTTTTTTGTAAAAAGTGTTTGTTTATTAGCAGTGATAGACCTGTGCATTTTCTTGTATCTGTAGGTTTTCCTGATCTTGTGGCAGATCCGTACTACATTCAAGCATCTGCCTACGTGCAGAGAGTTCCGATGTACAACCTCAGATGTGCCTCTGAGGAAAACTGCTTGGCGAGGTATTATAACTGATATTAAACAGAAGAATGTAATCAAGGTTTCTGGTGGCTGCTTGCAAACAGACAGAGAGTTAGCGCAGTTGCATTCTTTTGTGTGTAACGGATGAATCATGGGAAACCTATTTGAAACATATGTGGTGGGAACATCCTATAACTCAAACCAGTGCTGTGAAAATAGGGAAGCTTTAAGACGAATTCTTGCCACGATGGGAAATGAAAGGATTCTACAAACAGACTTCACATAAAGCTGTTTTTACATGGAAAACTCATCATAACAAAGACTGCGAAACACATTACTCGGGCACACAAGAATAATCTCATCTAGTTAATGTGAGGGGGAGTGTTTCTCTGGAACACTGTATTAGTTCCACACAGGGCTTGAAATCTGGTCATACGGCCAAGATAAACATTCTATGACTGTTAGGACAATACGAGAAACTGTGATATTCTGTAACCGTTGTGGTGTTTTTGTTGAGCAGCTCTGCGTACAGGTCCAGTGTGAGAGACTATGACACTCGTATGTTGCTGAGGTTCCCTCAGCGAGTCAAGAACCAAGGAACCTCAGACTTCCTTCCCAGCAGGCCACGCTACACCTGGGAATGGCACAGCTGCCACCAGTAAGTCCAGATCTGTCAAGTTTAACTTAAACTGTAATCTGCATTTTGTCGCTTAGTCTTGGAGGTCTTGGGAGGTCTAATCTGGGCCAATACAATGCACTTAACTAAATTCTTAAGGATTGCGAAACTCATTTATCATGGTTTGGAATTAGGTAATGTGTGATATGTGAACAGTGCTGGCGGTGGTGTTTTTAGAAGGAAAAACATCAGTGTTCTTGTCTGAATGAAAACACTTAGCAGGGGCCCACTTGTGCTGCTGAAGTTAACTCAGTGATGGCTGCATAGTTTCGTCCTGAAGTAATCCGCTTCTAACTGTCTGCTATGGTGTACATACATTTGGACAGACTCCAATATATACAGTGACTTTAGCTCTGAATTGAAATTAGGCATAAATGGGGCGTGGGTTCATTGTGCTGACCAGCATTTGTTTAACTTGCCATAATATGACTGTTTTCAAATGTTCCTAAAATCAAAATGAAAAATATGCTTTAGTTTGGTGGTGAAGTGTGTATGTGTGTATGTTTAGGCTGTGAAGCAATTGTAACACTCAGTTTAGCATTTTCACTGCCTTCTTTGAAACAGTTTTAAATGGCAAAAGAAGTTAAATTCCTGCTCACATGTTGGCCATGAAGTGAGTTTGAAGAGTTCTAAAGAGTTGACGTACATCCAGATGTTAAAAAGGTCTATTAATCAGATTGTGTTGTATGACAGGCATCTAAAATCTGTTTTCTACACCTCCTAGCAACGCTATTTGAAACAGACTAGTTTAAAGCGATGCGTGACGGTTACCTGGATCATTTTCTGCAGGCACTACCACAGCATGGATGAGTTCAGTCACTATGACCTGCTGGATGCCACCTCACAGAGAAGAGTTGCTGAGGGACACAAGGCTAGCTTCTGTCTGGAAGACACATCATGTGACTACGGTTACTACCGGCGATATGCGTGTACCTCCCACACTCAGGTTAGATGTTACAGCATCTGAGTTTTATTATTGAAGTAATCAAACCTGTATGTGAGTTTCTGTCAGTGAGCTGCCTTACTGTCTATCTGATATGCCTGGAGAATGTTATTTATTTTCATTTATTTTTTATTTATTTCATTTTGTCAATGGTAATCTAATATTTTGATTATTATAAAATATATGATAAAATCAGAAAAAAGAACCATTTAAAATGAAATAGAGGGAAAAATTAAGTCTAAAAGTACAAATAACACATAGGAATCACAGAATAAACTTAATAAAATAACTGATTTTAATAGAATTTGCCAATTGCATGTTGTATAAGTATAAAATACATAATCATAAAAATATTTTAAACTGAGATTGTTGCAAGGCATTCTGGGATAGTTTTGTTAGTGAGGGTTACATATATTGTAAAAGACAGCATAATTTTGCATTCTAAACACTCATGCATACCTGTGAGAAGTTGGGAAATTGTGACCCATTGGTAAAAGATTTAAACTGGTAACCAGATGTGCCAGCCGGTAACAACAGAGGCCCTTGAGCAAGTCGCCCAACCCCTGACTGGGTGTGTGTTCACTGTTTGCAGTGTTGTTACAAACAAAGTGTAACTGAGCTTAGTGTTAAATGTATGACTGTGTATCCTTACAAAAAGTACTGTGGTACTGCTATGGTACGGTGATGTCATCATGTGGTAACACCATGTTTTGATATATACCAAAGTGCTGTATGTGCTGTGACATCTTCATATAGTCAATGTCACTTCTTTGATGTTTCAAAAACTGTGCTGAAGATCTGAACTGTGGTTCTAGGGACTGAGTCCAGGGTGCTACGACACTTACAATGCAGACATCGACTGCCAGTGGATAGACATTACTGACGTGAAACCTGGAAACTACATCCTCAAGGTCTAAATCAAATTAACATCTTGTATTAAAATCACTTCGACTGTCATGTTCCATAATTCCAGCCCCTTCTTCCATTTCTGATAGGTCAGTGTAAATCCCAGTTACCAGGTACCAGAATCCGACTACAGTAACAATATAGTCCGCTGTGAAGTACGTTACACCGGAAACTACGCTTATGTGTCCGGATGTCATATTTCACCGTAAGTACAAAGTACTTTTAATGAATCATTTAAATACATTTAGGCAAAACTCATGACTGAATGTCTGCTTTTTTTCAGGTATTAAACATCTACTAAACCATCCCATGGAACAGGGATCATGAGAAATAAAGTACAATAACGTGAACAGAAGAATAGACGCCGACTTTTCTATTCATGAGAGCCAAAAATCAACAGGGCATTTTAAGTATCGACTATGCCACACAATATAAAACGCTGAGGCATAGGTACAGTTCTACAGTGAATTGCATTATTCAGTTTTGTTCTTGTTTGCTATGTTAATAAAGCAGAAGTTAAAAAAAGAAAAACAATTATTTTTACAATACATATTGTGCTGGATTCCTCTTAGAGTGAAATGGTGGCTTTACTGATGGAAACAGTTTGCAGATATACACCATTCCTTCAGAGTGACAAAACCATTAAAACTTCAGATGTTGGTGGGCAGATCTACACTGGGGTTTTGAAACGTTCATTATTTTGCTAGAGCAATGCTTTGGATGTGTATTCTAAGTAGTTATTTATATGCAGATGCTCATATTACTGCAACACTTTTTATATATAAAGTGAAAAGTACTTGAATAAATAACTAAACCTCAACAACGGGATGTTTTTATTTATATTTTGACAGGCTCACATTACATAACAGGTTTATTTATTTAACTCAAGGTGTTAAAGTATATAAAATATATAGTATGTGTATATACGCATCAAGAAAATAACAAAACAGCATAAAATCAGCATAAAAGGTTTAAAAGTTTAACGTTTATTTGTAATAGAACATGTTGGCACATACAACTTCATCGGGTAAATAGAAATCTTTTAAAGAGTGGAACGTATTTTACATACATTGTTACGACGATAGGTGGCAGTATTACATTTCCATACTAACCACTGAACCTCCTGTAGGCGATGGAGAAGAAGGGCAGTGAATATTTTCAATTCTTCACGTACCAGCCGCCCAGTGAACTTGACAACCAGTAAAATCACTTGAAGGACTCGCCAAAATCTTTAAGCGTTATTTGACTTGCTGTGCCACATAAAAACAGATAAATCGTGTTAAAATATGAATTGCATAGAAGTGTCAATCCCGTCCTTTCGATCGGAGGGCAGTAATGTGGAGAAGGGCTACACGGTGAGTTACATGTTTAGATACGTCGTATGTTTAGACATGTCGTAGATACGCTTCAGTTAGACTCATGATAACAAACATAACATCTCAAGCGAATATCGATCAAAGCCGTTTTGTTACGTTGAATGTTTAGATGTGACTCAAAACCTTGTGATCTGTCTACCAGGACAGCATGTTTGGCCATTTCATATCCAAAGCGATTGTGGTTGATAGCCAAAACTGTTGACTTGATAGGGAGCTCTCTACATTTTAGACATGTGACCGATCTGTGATATATTTTGTGATGTTTTATCAGGTTTTCAAAATCGATGTGCTTATGTGTGGCAGACAGCATACTGTTGAAAAACGATACAGTGAATTTCATGCTCTACATAAAATGGTAAGTTTGCAATACGCTTCGATGTACTTGAAGAAACAAAGGTTTATAAAACATAAACGTACAAAGCAAAAAATGCAATGGCATAGATCTTCAGGCTTGGTCATCCTACATGTTCCTTTTTTGATGGAGTAATTCTGGGGATATGAGAAAAACACATTATGTGAAAAACTGCATGTCAGTGTTGCTTAAGTAACATTTCCTGTAACAATTTGAAAGCCTCAGCACAGTTCGATTACGTTTTTCCTTATTTGACTTTGTATGTACATATTATTAATTATTTTTCATAAGGAAAAATATTTATGTTTAATATTAAGGTGATATATATATTGTGCCCAAATACGCTCTGTAGTTGTCTACACTGACGAAAGATAACGTTGTTTTCTGTGACGTTAAGTGTCTTGAACGAGGTGGAGGCTTTTAATAACAGCCTTCATAAAATCTACTTTAAGAACTCCAGAGACACCTTCAGGCCAGTGTGTAACATGTTTTTCTCCCCAATAACTATTCCTTGCAGCTTAAAAAGGTCATTAAACCTCCCGAAATCCCTTCAAAGCATGTGAGGAACTGGGTTCCCAAGGTTCTTGAGCAGAGAAAACATGGATTAGAACTTTATCTTCAGGTACTGATCAGTCTAAACATCCCTATGCTGGTTTATGTAAAAGACATTGCACAATAGAAAACATTCCCTTTTCACACTGGAATAACCATTTGTTTTTTCCTCTGTGTTTGTTAAAGACTATAATCATGGAAAATGAGGTACTTCCAAAGATATTCTTGGATTTCCTAAATATCCGCCATTTCCCATCACTGCCAAAAACGGAGAGTTGTGGGTAAGGTTTTATAGGGTATAATTTTTGTCTCTATAAAGGCCTTTGTTTCTCCAGGGCCTTAGAAGGTATTTCAATGTTATCTAAACAGAAAGAATTAAAAATGAGCTCTGTGTTAATAGTATTATCTTTCAATTGCTTAGATCATTTGAAACTGAATCAGAAGAATCAAGGTTTGTGGGCTTTTCACATTAAACAAGCACAACAAACACACATTTTGTTTTCTGTACACATTCTCACAGTAATTGAGTAGTTAAAAGTAACATGCTGATCAGTTTAGCAGTCTTTCAGAAAACCGCATTTGAGAAGCTGCTGCGGTGCCTCTGGGAAATGACACCACCCTTGTGATAAATATCTCATTTAGAGATGTTATCAAACTGTCATCATAAACTGAAAACTAGTTTATGAATCATTGTGTTCTGACTGACATTTCTGCTGCACTTCCTAACAGTAAACTGACACACCAGCCAGCACTGCTCTTCCAGAGAGATCCGTATTTGCTACCTGCCACCAATGGTAAAACCTGTATCTAATATCTTGTATTTGTTATTAATGGTGCTGAATGTGTATTTATGTCATGATTTACTCCTGGCAAATCTGTATTTTAGCTGAATTGGTTGAGTCTGTGTTTTATATAGTAAGAAGGAAAAACTGGGAGCTTCAGAACAATATATATAGAGAGAGAGAGAGAGTAGAGAGTAAATGGTCAAATTTAAATTTCTTACTTTTTGGTCCTTTACTGTTATTGGGGGTGATAATGTAGAAGAGACAGGAAGTAACAAGGGTGGAGGGGGCACAGGGAAATGGAAATGACCTTGAGCAGGGATTAAACTAGGGAAAACAGAGTGATGTGTCGGCCAACTACTATCAACAGAAACCTCTGTGTCTTTGCTGTGTCTTTGCTGTGTCTTATTGAATAAAAAACATTCAGCAGAACACACTGTTCAGATCACTGAAGTTGGCATAGTTCATTATAAAGTCAATAGTAAATAAACATAATATAGATATAGAAATTCAAAATAAAAGCTTATGGCACCTTAAGGCATAATAGGTGACTTTTAACTTTTCAGCCAAACCTAGTCTGAGTTATATTAATATATGTTAAAATGTCAACAATATTTGTGTGAAAGAAAACTTAACATTTTGAGCTTATTCAACAATTGAATCATGTATGTACAGAAACACAGCACTGAATTCATATATACCAGCACGTTGATAAAGACAAAAGTCATTTGAACCATTTAGATAGCTGGTTAAGATAGATGAGCTAGATTGACCTACCCACCTACCTTATAACCAGGTTATTCTGTTACATGTACTTTATGACTGTAAATATTATATAATTATTTTTCCTCTCTTGTTGCAGATACATTTTCAAATATGGTTATCGAAGGTGTGATACGAGGAATATTCTACCCAGACCCGAGGTAGATTGGAGCGCTGTGGAAAACATCACCTCGTGTTTCATGGATTTAAAGGGATTGTATTACCAACACTAAATCACACAGCGGCAGAGCAAAGAATTCACTCATCACCGCCTTAAAATTGTATTTTGGTATAAAACACTCCGTGAGATTTTTGCCTAGTTTTTAATGTTTATTTTTGTGTCACTATTTGTCATGGTTTGTATACATGGGAATGAGATTTGTCAGTTTATTTGTTTTTTTGCCAAGTCATTCATATTGAGTGTCAAATCAAGGTCTTATTTCATCTCATTTAATGTGTGAGGTACCTCAGCATACATTTGCACATCTCCACAACAACAATCTGAACAAAACTGTGCTGTGATTTAAATACGTGTCATACATATGAGGTCAGTTCATGATGAGTTTGCTCCACAATTTGATCAGATCTGTTTGGAATCAGACAAATTTGTGGAAGGGTCTTAAACCTTTTCATTCTGGAATGAAATTATTGTTCTTTTAATAGTTTTTGATGTGGACGTTATTGCCAGCCTTGCTTGCGGAAAAAAAAGAAACTAATTGGTAAAACCTAATGTCAGTAACGCCAGTGTTTATGTTAGTGCTCAAAACTGTGAAAAAGAGTAACTGTAACAGTAAAAAAGCAACAAAAAGGGTTGTTATTGCAATGCAGTTCAGTCTTAGACTAATATCAGTGTAATATTTTTAGGAAACAACTTTATGTAAGATGAGAGCATTTAAACACTAGCTTAAAAGCTTTTACACTAATGTTGGAAATACTAGCGATGAAGATAATGTCATTTGAGAGGAAACATGATTTACAGCTTTGGTTAAAACCATCTGCTGTATACTTGATACTGATATAATATTGAGAGTAAAACTGACCCAGGATTTATTACCTTATATATACAGAGACATTTTAAGCCGTTATACTTAATTTGTTAAGTGTTTTGTTTTCATTTTGTCTTCTTAATTGTATGAATTTGGTGCCATTCCATTTGATGTGTAAACGTTGACACTTGTCTAATGCACTTTAACATGGGTGAAAAAATCTGTTTAAATAAGTATGATTTTAAAAATTGACAGCAATAAAACATTACACATTAGCTAAACTACACTGTTTAATATTGCAATTATTCATTAACTACAAAGCATACAAATACCAGCAGAACCGAATTCTTACACAATCCTAATTTGTGTAATAGAACTGTTCATACTGCATAACACTGGGGCCATCCAGGCATTTAATAGGATCACAGCACTTTGCATAATGAAACGTATGCATTTAAGACAATTCTGTAAGTCTTTATATTTCTGCACAATTCCAAGAAACCTTCAGCACGAGTTAAAAGTTTTCAGTATATTGTAAGAAAAAAAAGAATGATGAGATGAACGTTGAAGGTTACAACGAAGTAATAGTTTATTGCGGTGTTGCAGTATCAAAGTACATGAAGCACTCAGGGTTCAGCGGAGTCAGAATGAACCCCAAATGTTCAAAAGATTAACACTTTATGTATTTATGTATATTGACATTTATTTTTAAAAGTAAATTAACGGCTGTGGTAAGGGAGATTGCTCTCGGTTCCCACAGAATGGCTATTGTTAACTGTGATCACCCAAATGGTTGGGTGATACTGTCGTCTGACCAAATGTTTACCTGAATGTGTATTACAGCTACGTATCCCTTTGATCACAGTTGATTCATGAAGTCTCTCTCTCTCTCTGAGGCCTACTTATATTAACAGAATTACTGTTAATTCTATCATTGCAAAAACAAGTCTCTATGATAAATAAGCCTTATAATGAGTTGAGCATGTCATTATTTTATCCTGGAGTGGAATCTGTTTAGAGGCAGACTGTAGTTTCTTACAATATAAAAAATGAATCTTTATCTTACAAACACAGGATTCAAAAAGTGAAAAGTTGACAGTTTAAAACAATAAAGTTTTTAAACTATTGGAATTTTGATAACTTTTTTTGTGTTTCATTAGCGTTGATACTTTAGTTTCCGTAACATTGCAATTAAAGGAACAGTTCAACCACCAATGAAAATTTACTCTCCCTCATACAGTTTCAAACCTGTTTAACACTTTGAAAAACACAAAAGACATGTTAAAATACAGCATTTTTGCTGCTCCATACAATAAAATGAAATGGGCACACTTACTACAGTTACTACAAACACAATTACTACATTGTTTGTGTTGCTGTGGATGCTGCAGTGTTTGTAGATTGTGTTTACAGCATTTAGCATTAAAACTTGTCAGGTTTAATAAACAAAATAAAGATAAACTGATAGTATTACTGTTTTTTATTTCAAGAGATACTATAACAACACTAGACGCTAAACAAATCAGCTACCATAACAGCTCTAGTTTTGCATACAAAACGTGGAACTTTTTTGTATGAACACAAGAAGCATGGTGGAGGAGAGATAAGAAGGACTAGGCCACAGGAATTCTGGGAAACGACAAAAAAGGCCATTTTAACATTTTTTAAATAAAAAATGTAACAGCAAAAAATAGAAAAAAATCTGCATAACAACAATAGCTATATTTTTTGTTTATACTCTATTTGGTTATTATTGTATGAGCATCTGTATTTTAAAATGAGTCTGTTTATTTTAGGATAGAGACACAGAGACAGAGATACAGCTCAGCTCCGTGACTTTAGGTGGCAGTAGCTTCCGGTGAACGTCACAGCAACGTGACGTGGTGGAGGAGGATCCGCGTAGCTTCTGTTTGTTATGGATCATTTTGCGTTGTCTGTTGCCGCTGTTTGATTATTTATAATATATTTAACAGTAGATTTCAGATACGATAACAGATGCGTTTATCAAACCTAACGATGCATTTGTACAAGTGCTTATAAGCAGAATTCAGGACGTGTACAGGAATTTGAAAGCAAGAAGCGTGTGTGGTGAGTGTTTACAGGAGCTGAAATTGTTTAATCATGTCTTCCGACAAATAAACCAGCGATGTCTGCAGCTGATGTAAAACAATTGATTTTGATGTGGAAACGTTAATAAAACGTTAATATTGACAACTGGTCTGCAAGAATTCTCCATTAAATGACTGATACAGCAGCACTGCAGAACTGATACAGCAGAAGTACAGCAACACTGTTTATGTGCTAAAGCATTAATAATGAATAATAATGGATGTTCAGGAAGCAACAAGAACTGTTTAAAATCGATATATATGGGAATTATGTTAATTATTCTCAGTAGTAAGTAAATTGAGTGCCCATAATCCGTGGATGGGGGTCTGTCTCACCACCTGTCACCTGGTTTCAGCCTGACATCTCTACAGGGTTACGGGGTACAAGTTGTTCTCATTATCACTTCTGCTGGTGTTACTCAGAGTTTATGGAGCGGTTATGCGTGCAGTTGTTGTTTCTGGCTGTTTGCTGGGTGACTCGCGCTGTAATGATGTGCTGTTGTTTAGCCTGAAATAATAATGGGTTCGTTCGGGAGCCGGTTCCAGGCGTCCCCGCGGGGTGCAGAAGAGGCCGTGGAGAGGCAGTGCGCTGCAAACAGACACAGCTGTGAGTGCAGGAAGAGAAAACGCAGCTCACGCTGTGAGTGTGACAGTGAGGCAGAGGAAGAGGACAGTCAGCTGGACACACCACGCAGGTAAGAAAACAGGGTTGTATTATATGTACTATTAAAACAAATGCATCTAAGCTGTATTTTAAAATTAGCTCTATTTTGCTGTTTGCTTGTGCCAAACCTGGTGCTGTAATGTTAGGATGCTGTGGGTGTTGCCTGAGCTTAGTGGCCCAGGTCCAAACAGTCTCTGTGACATTCTAGTTACTAGACGGATCCTCCTCTCAATACATTTCTATGGGACACTTTTTCTGGTATATTATCTTCTAAATTCTGGGTCTGATGTCTTTGAGAGTGAAAATATATTTTTGAAAGCTGCATGATTTGAGCCTGAGGCATGAATGATTTCTGACAACACCAATAATTTTAAGCATTTAAATGTGTTACTTGTTTTCATTTACTGTTTTTTGTGTAACATTTTGCCCACAGGAAGAAGTTAAAAAGCACCTCTAAGTACATCTACCAAACACTTTTCCTGAATGGAGAAAACAGTGACATCCAAATTCGTGCCCTGGGGAAAGAGTGGAAGCTACACAAAATTTATCTGTGCCAGGTTGGTGCAGCTGTTTAGCTTTTTAGGCGATAAAGGGCTTAATAATAAAGGGCTCAGAAAGAAGCATTAACCTTAAGTTCCATTACTTTTGTCCTGTGTCCAGTCTGGCTATTTCTCCAGCATGTTTAGTGGCTCCTGGAAAGAGTCCAACATGATGGTTATTGAGCTTGAAATTCCAGACCAAAACATTGATACAGAGGGTAAGAATTAAGAATAGATGTTATCAGTGTTATAAAAGTTGTTAACCATGTTATTAAAGATGGACATCAAACGTTTATATCCCGAACGTTTTTTTCTGTAGCCCTGCAAGTGGTTTTTGGGTCACTTTATCGGGATGACGTACTGATCAAACCCAGCCGGGTTGTTAACATTCTCGCTGCTGCTTGTATGCTTCAACTGGTAAGTACAACATTATGTTCTAGTGGCAGTGACACCTAGTGGTGTGCTTGAGATATAACAAAAGAACAAAAGGTATTGAAGCGCTCTATTCACAGTCAGCCACGATTAATTCATTTAATGTGTAAGATTGTTGGATAACAGAGTGTCACTGAGATAAAGTGAACGATACGTGGCAGGTCATGTGATCTCAATATGTCGGCCCATATGAGGCAGCCCGCTGTATGTTGAATAAAACAATTATCTTATAAAAGGGATTGATATGTTAGCACAGCACCAAAACATGATCATAATACCATCACAGTGTCATTTTCATTATACTTTTGTGTAAAAGTTATCATCTTGTATGATCTCTGTTGCTGATTTCAGTCCTTAATATAATGTAGTCCTTAACGTAAGTGATATATAATATACATAAATGTAAGTTATTTTGGTCCTATCCTGCTAGGATGGACTGATTCAGCAGTGTGGAGAAACCATGAAGGAGAATGTGAATGTCAAAACTGTGTGCAGCTATTATCACTCAGCCACTATGTACGGCCTGGACTCGGTTATGAAGAAGTTAGTTGTTTCCTTTTTATATATGCATATGTTTATATATATGTGTGTGTGATAATAAACATGTTGCTTGTTCCCTGTGTTACAGATGTTTAGAGTGGCTCCTCAATAACTTAATGACCCATCAGAATGTGGACCTAATGAAGGAGCTTGGGTACAGAATGATTATTTCTGAACTCATTTGAAGGTTTAGTGCTGATAAACCTGAAACTTTTGTTAATGTTTCATGGGTAGGGTGGAAATAATGGAGCAACTCATTCAGTCTTCTGACCTGTTTGTCATGCAAGTGGAGATGGACGTCTACACTGCACTGAAGAAGGTAGATGACATCATGCAGTAGAACATTAGCTCTGTTCCAAAACCTAGTGAGCTGCCTAAGTAGACAGCTTAACTGGGATACCAAAGACCGGGATCGTAAAAGTCAGCAACATATACCTCTAAATGTCAGGGCAGTATCACATGTATTCTCTGTGGAAAAATAATCCCAGAATGCACTGTGGCGAGCTCATTAGAACATTTGAGGATATCTGATACAAATGACTGAATTCAATTGGTAGATGATGGAGATGGGGTTGACTCAATGTCTCAATGTCTACTCACTGGAAAGTGTCTTTTAAGCACTGCACTAAACTTGTGTCTTATTTCTGTTCTGCAGTGGATGTTCTTGCAGCTTAACTCATCTTGGGATGGTCCAATTAAACAGCTTCTGCTGGATGCAGATGCATGGCTTTGTAAAAGGAGAAGTGGTACGTTCCACAGATGTATATAAACCACATGCACGTGTCTGTGAAACTGCACCCTAAACTCTCACACTGATACACAGAGTCTGGAGAGGATGAGCCATTTCTCAACACAGACGATGGGATGACCTTCGTCCCTGTTTTCAGACACATTCGTCTGCAGAACATCATAAATGATCTGGCCTCCGCCCGCATGCTGGAACGAGACAACATCCTGCCTCCTGGTGAGACTCAGAAACTGGATAGGTCAGACTGTCCACTAAGACAGGAAATGCAGAGTTTGGAAAATCAGAATCAATCACGACTTTGCAAAATAAACAATACAAACAAACAAACATAGCAAGGTATTTATTGTTAGCAAGGTATTCAAGGTCTCATTGTTGCATCCCTTTAAACTTGACTGTGTTTCTTTATAAACTAATTAAAATGTGTACATCCAAACTCATAGAGTGCATGAAACTAACAGCCATCAAGTAGGTTTATATTTGGTTAACACTCAGTCTGAAAGTCAGGTTAGTGGGTCTGCTGTGCTAATATTAACCCTACGTTCTCTCTTGTTTTAGAATGGCTGAGTGCTGTGTACAAACAGCAGTGGTTTGCCATGCTAAGGACAGAACATGACAATGATAACGGGTAAGAGACAGAGACTGGGTAGTACCTTCAAGGTTAAACAGCACCGTATGAGTTTGAAAACTAAAGATTATTACATAATATGATTTTAATATTGTTATAGTCCCCAAGAGGCCAATAAAGAGGACTTTGAGCTAAACAGCATGCGCTGTGGCCGAAAACTGACCAAAGATGGAGATGTGAGTTAAAATTAGACTTTTTTTGTCAATTTTATAAGCCATTTAGCCCTATTTTGGACAAAACGTGTGTTTTTGCTCCCTCTGCAGTACTGTTGGCGATGGACCGGGTTTAATTACGGCTTTGACCTGTTGGTGACCTACACTAACCGCTTCATCATCTTTAAAAGAAATACCCTCAGTCAGCCATGTGGGGGCGCTGTCAGCTTACAGCCACGACGCCACCTTGCGTACCGGTGAGCTGATGCACTTCTGTTGGTTACTGCTGTAATGATACCTAGATAATTATTTGTTTTTAATCAAATTAATATATAATTAAACATCATTTAAAAACAATTTTATTTAAATGTTAAACTGTTATTAAATGATTAATAAATATAATGCATCTCAGTCAAAATGAATCTCTAAAGTTTTAATTGTTTTATTTTTGGCAGATTGCGCCTGGCATCATTTGACAACAGTGGAAAAGTGGTTTGCAGCCGGTCAACTGGCTACCAGCTTGTCACACTTGAAAAGGACCAGGTATCCAGTAATAAAGTCCAATGTAGAATCATTAGACTTGCAGATGCTAAGTTTGAACCTTGCTTCTTTTTTTTGTGTGTCAGGAATATGTGGTGATGAATCTGGACAGCCGTCTTTTGTCTTTCCCTCTGTATGTTTGTTGCAACTTCCTCTACACCTCTCCAGCCAATGAGAGAAGAGCTGACACATCAGAGACAGAAGGCGGTACACGCAGTGTCACATGACCACATCACCACAACTGTCTAATCTCTAACAGAGCACTCAGTTAACTTCTTTCTTTTGTATAGTATATTATTTTTTATTTGTACCCTTAATTTGTAAATAGTCAGGTGCCTTTTAAATGTTGAATTTGATTTATTTTAACGTAAGAGCCAAATCTGTCAGTCGCAGGTAAGTGCTCTTCAGTTTGTACTTTATTTCATTTGTTATGATTGTTTTTATTTGTTTGGAAGTTATTTTATATGTAAAAAGTTTTCATTTGTCGTTATTTTTCTTTGAGATTGTTGTTGATTTGACAGGCATTCCTGCTTTTTTTATTAAAAAGAAAAAATACCGCCATATTATCAGTTTTGTACTGTTAAAATTATATGTAACTGGTGCTAACTTGATACATGTTATGTCAGTGCATGCGGATGTAGAAAAATATATGTTTAAAAATGGGCATGTGTTTGTTGTGAGGGTCATTTTATGTGACCTCTGCAGGTTCCGAGTAAAGCAGTGCAGGTGAAGAATATTTATGCAGGTGTTTTTGGACCAAAGCGTCATGAGATGTCTTTAACAAAGTTCAATAAAACACTGAAAAAAGTTCATCTTTAGTTTTTTCACCATTTAGTTTTACAGTCAATTGGCTATTATGCAATGACTAGTTGTTAAGGTCAAATATTAGCCCCAGTGAGGTTTTTTTTACAATAATGACTGACAGATTGTAAATTATGTTGCTCATTTAATTACAATTTAAATAAATAGTCTTTGCATCAATTCAGTTCTCAAGCCTATGAGCTTCTGACAATGATTGGTTATTGCAGTTTATTGCTAAATGCAAATAGTGTAGCAACAGTCAGATGATTAGTGTCTTAATGTAGAACGCTGCAACTGACCAATCAGGATCCACATTTCAAAACTCTATTTAAAGCATTCTATAACTAAATATGTTGGATTGTACAAGTTTTTATTTTGCACTCTTCTATGTCCAACAGATACCAAGTTTATTTTTTATTACATTCTTTATTGTTTGTACAAAGCACAACACAGACACTAAACAAATAAGCCATTCATCACAAGGTCAATTCGTTCATCTAGTAAAGACATGAGTCTATGTTAAAAGCACTGCTTGACTAGTAGCTTTAAACAAACACTGTGTCCACACAGGTCTTCACTGAGGTATCGAGTTCAAGTTATCTTTCAGCTTGCGGGTTATACTGGGCAGCAGGTTAAGGTGGTCATCCACACAGCTGCTAATACAGCTGTCCATCAGTGCCCGCACAGCAGGCTCCTTCGCACCCGAGTCAAACAGGTCCTTGGCTTTGTCATTACAGTGCATTGTACACCTTGTGAGACGATCCTATAGGCAAATAAATATTGCTTATTTCTATGTACATATTCATGTATTTCTGATGGAAGACCACTAGGCCTCATAAATGTTTCTTACCTGAAATTGTTCAAGCTCACTAGTGACCAGTCCTTGCGCTTTACCCAGTGGTGCATGGCAGCGCTCTATGCACTGGTGCACCTGGTTCATGGAGGAACTGGGACGCTCGCAGCATTCAGCACTGCAGCGAAACATGCGACCCTGATAAAGTGGAGAGAAATAGAAATAAAATTTTATTGCTGTGATCAGTTCCTGACAGTTCCTCAACACACACACACACACACAAAGTCCTGCAGTCTAATATTTAATCAATAACTACTCAATGACTTTTTTTATAATGGACAATTATACATGCAATTATAATGACATAAAGGCAAAAATAAGCATTTGGTTAATGTTTTAATGTTAAGCCAGAAAGAACAGCAAAAGTCTGGTTACTCTGTAGAAACTCTTACACATTGATTAAAGTCACTTTCAGTTCTACATTTAAAATAAAGGTTACCTGCATTTTACGGATGTGATCTCTCTCCAGACTCTGAACCATGTCCTCCACCGCCTTCTGCACTCGAGCCTGTTGTTCTTCTGCCATTCCTGATCTCAGACAGGCTGCTTTTAATATCAGTTTATAAATTAACCACCGCCTCTATAAACCCATGACTCGAAATAGACGCATTCTGCTAACAATAGCTGCTAACCATCACTAAACCTTAATAATTATTCCGTTTGAATATAAACAAGTGTTTAAATTTCAGTAGTAAGGTCACCTCCTACTACTACTTAAGCGTGCAGTGAAACACGCTACTTCCGTCGTGACGTATTTCTTATTTCCGGTTCCGTGTTTCTGTCAAAGGGACGAATCTGTGGCTGCTGGATCTGATGCACTGACTTTAGGCATCTTAACACATTTATTTTCTCTTATCGCACTATTTACTTCTGCCTTTGAAGAGGTGAGATGCAAACATTTTGACACCGCCATCAATTGCACGCCATGCATCACAAAATTAGCATAATAGTTTTATTAAATTCTTCCAGTCAAACTCGTTTGTATTGCGTTGCTATCGCCATGCGTTTGCCGTACTTTGTACTTCCCGGTATGGCCAGGGTTATTAATGTTAATGATTAATTGCAAATTAAAACTATGATTTGTAGGTTTTGTTTATAAATGCTTGCGATCACACTGGAAGTAGAGGAATGCACAAGAATTTTCAAAGGTGTAAGAAGTTGTTGATCTTTTTTTTTTTCAAGGAATTATGACCACGAGTCCATCATATACCTGAAATTGTTTTTCATTGTGTAATGTAATGTAGTTTTTAATTGAAGTTATGAAATGTGCTATTTTATGGGTTCACGAGCCTATTATATTGTAGCTTAATATTAGCAGTTAATCAGTCAGAACAAACTAACGTTTAAACTTCCAAAGTACATTTCCTGTACAGAAAGCAAGTTACATTTAGGATATGCATATATCTGTTATTTGCTTCATGCTCTTATTTTTAAACAGATGTTAATGTTTGTGAAACATTAAATCCAAAGAATGGCTTTGAGAGTCCTGTCATTGGAGACTCTTTTTTTTCTGGGTCTTTGTCAAGTTGGACGAAGGGGGTTTGCCTTTGCTGCAGATTACAAAGACCCACCGAAGAAAATTGGTAAGACAACGTTTGCAGTTAGATGGGCCAGAATGATTCACACATTGTGAAAAACAGGTGCAAGGCACGTTAAATAAAATGTAAGCCCTGTCAATGCCATTAATCTGTATTAATGTTCACAATATTCCCCATGTACTTATGACAGATGTTACAGTAGTCATAATGACATGTATTATGATGAAGTCTTAAGTCAATGTGTAATTGTCATTAATGTTATGTGTTGCCTTTTTTAAAAGGCTTGTCTCATGTTGTTTTTGTTTCCTCTGCAGCAATAGTTGGGGGAGGTATTGGAGGCACAGCTGCTGCATATTTCCTGAGGCAAGAGTTCGGTGCATCAGTTAAGATCGATGTGTTTGAAGCTGAAACTATCGGAGGCCGTCTGGCCACTGAGAGGATTGGAGGAAGTGATTATGAGACGGGAGGATCCATTATTCATCCTCTCAATCTGCACATGAAGCACTTTGTGGACAGACTCGGTTAGTATTCACTTCCTCTTTTTCAGCCATCAGATTGTGATTATGTTATGTAGACTGAAGATATTATGCCAGTCAAAGGAAATCTTTACAACTTAAATGATGTCATACACTAACTAACCACGTTTTTCCATGTAAACAAACAGTTGGGTAATATGTTATGCCTTGTTTTTGTGGAGGCAGTTTACAAAGTCAGCAAACATGTAATGAATATTCTTTTAAAATTTTATAATATTGTGTTACATTACAGAATGTAATCCAGCCTTTAATAATCAGTCTAATTGGTTTGTTAGGACTGTCTCCACGAGAGGAATTATCTAATAAAATGGCAATATTTGATGGAAAGGAACTGACCTTTGAAGAGAGCGACTGGTTCATAGTGAATTTCATACGCTTGCTGTGGAGATACGGACTCAACTTCATTCATATGCGTATGTGGGTTGAGGGCATACTGGACAAGTTTATGAGGTCAGTCAGTGATGTTGTACAACTGTGATATCTTGTATCAGTTATTGTGCAGTTGTTTATTTACATGAAGAGCGTCTTTCAGGCGATTCGATTAGATAAAACAATCTTTTGTGTTCTAATTCTGTTGATAACTTGTATTGAAACTCATGTAGACCCATTTCTATGTTCTTTACAGGATATACCAGTACCAGCAGTTTGGCTACTCATTCTCCAGTGTGGAGAAGCTTCTGCATGCAATGGGAGGAGATGGTTTCCTCACCATGATCAATCAGACACTAGAGGAGACCATGCTAGCCGAAGGCTTCTCTCAGGTCTTCCTCAATGACATTGTAACGCCCATCACACGAGTCAACTACGGCCAGACCGTCAGAATCAACGGATTTGTGGGTATGCCGCCTGTACTGTGAAGAATGTTGCTTTATTTTTGCCTTAAAAGCAAATGCCTTGGACAATATGGGATTTAATTATGTGGCGGTACATAGCTCAGATTAACAGGAAGATTGGATCTATTTCAGGTGCTGTAGCTTTAGCAGGAGCAGAGTCAGGTTTGTGGGCAGTTGACGGAGGAAATAAAAGGGTTTGTTCTGGCCTTCTGTACAACAGCAAGGCTGAACTTATCCCAGCTCGTGTGACTTCCATCTCTGTGAAGATGAGACCTTCCAAAACAGGTACAGCGTCTTCATTTTGGCTTATGTGAATTGTGACTAAACGCAAGATTTTATCTGTATAAGCATTGTCTACTTTTGACTCACATTAGAGGGAGGAAACTGTTTTTTCTAAATTGGTTAAACATTTCTGTTCAAACAGTCCTTATATTGCCTTATTTTCGTCTTTTAATCATAAGATTTCTTGACTCCACAGCAATTTATTTCTTTACTATGCCAGTACTTATGGAGAGCATCGTTTGATAGATTAAATCAAATTTACACATCTGTTTGGTTGTCCGTTTAGGTTCATCTTCCAATTTCTATGAGTTGAATTACATTGGCGAGTCTGGTGCTTCCCACTCTATGTACGACATAGTTATAGTCGCCACGCCTCTCCACCAGGACATGTCTCAGATCAGCTTCTCAGGCTTTTCCCCACCTATTCCATCCACTTTCCCAGGCCGCTACCACTTAATGGTGGCCACGCTGGTCCACGGCCTACTCAACGTGTCCTATCTGGGCACCACGCACAAGCCTGAAGACTTTGTTGTTACTGATGTGCTGACGAAGGATAACAAAGCCTCTGTCCTTCAAAGCCTGAGTTCTTTAGACCCGGTCCACATTCCCAAAGGCTACATCCGTCCCCCGGCCAGCCAGAGCAAAGTGTGGAAGATCTTTTCCTCAGAGTCAGTGCCTCAGAAGCAGCTGCAGCAAATGTTCCTCTCCATGGACTCTGTTTCGGAGAAGCGCTGGTTGGCGTACCCCTCCTACACCCCACCGCACCGCAAAACCCCTTCGTTCATCCTTCACGATCGCCTCTACTACCTCAATGCCATAGAGTGGGCAGCCAGCGCGATGGAGATGAGCGCCCTCTCCGCCCGGAATCTGGCCCTGCTCGCCCACCATCGCTGGTACGAACAGACGGCCAAAATTGATCAGGAAGACCTGCACACTAGACTCAGAGGTGAACTGTAACAGTGCAAAATTTATATTAGGAATTTATTGTCTTGAAGAGATGAGAGTTCAGATTAGATTTGTGTGGAATACAGATTTGTATTACATAATTTAACATGTTGGTTATTAAAAGGGCTAAACTTGTGGATTTGTCACAGGTGTTGTACTAATTTAAACTAATACTAAACACTAGACTTTAGCACAAAAAGCATGTAAATTTCCTTATGATCCTCCTCACAAAAACCTGGTGACTTGGTTGGAAACAGTTATGACTCAGGCATGTTTAAACATTAGAAAGCTCTTGAGCTTTCACACACTTTTAAAAAACGTGTGTTTTAACTTTTTGTTTCTACCTATAGGACTGTCATGTTTCTTTATAGTAATGAACAGAAAAATTCTGTGATAGAATATATATGTGAATATATTCTGTTTCTGTAAATCTGTCACCAGCAGTTATATGTCCTGTAACACTGTAAGATAAAGCACTGTGGTTATCTATTCTGTTAAATACGCATTATATACATTTATATATTGCTAATGTTTCCGGGTGCCTAAAAGTGTCCTTTTGCAACTGTTTAATTGTAAAAGTTACAGTTTGAAAGAGAATTAACCGCTTTGTTATTAAAACACCTGTGGGAACTGTTTTTAAGGCTGGATGAATGAATGCATCTCTGTATGATTTACCTGCAGTTTAAACACCAATACAGTCCCAGCAGTGAGTCGTTTTCCTAAAACTCGCACAAGAATTCCTACTACTGATTATCTTTAACATTCATGCAAATTATATCTTGTGATCAATGTTTGCTTTTAAACATGGCCTGGATGTTGATCGTACTTGCATTGAATTTATGTAACGAGGATGTGAATAAAATAGGCAAGATGTTTTGTTAATAATACATGATTTTTGTGAACTGACGTCTAATGCAGAATGAACATGGACAGGGAATGTACTGCATAATACACAGACACTGAGACAATAAATTGTCACAATGCCATGAAATTGTGTATTTTTGTGACTCCTGACATCCAAACAATATTAATTGACTTATCTTAGTGTTAGTCATACTGTTTATGAGAATAAAGAAAATCAAGCAATAGCTTTTCCTGAATGTTTTAAAAATGTAACTAATACTCAAGGGTGATTCTTTAATAATAATTCTTTAATACAGGGCAGTTCTTACTTGAAACAGTTCATTAAATTGGTTTTCAAAACTCAAAAACTACATTTAAACATTTAAGGGTTTCATTTTATGCCGAGTTAAATATCAAACTGACTTGACAGGTAACTGTTTCAAAATGTTTACAGCCATACAACATTTTCCAATGTTTCATACTAAACCAATTAGTCATTTGCAAAATATTAAGTGCCATGAAAAGCTTGTTGAAAATAAGAGTAGATAAATTGTTTGCAAATGTTAAAAGATTTTATGCAAACACTCGCTCCAAAAGTATCAGAAACAACATCCCAAATGTATTATAATGGAAACAACAAAAGGAACAGAACAGAACACAAACCCAGTAAAATCCTTATTTATCTTTCCAGAATTCTTGCTCTCCCAAACCGGAAGCATAAATAGTTTGTCTCTAACATCCACATGCCAGATATCAGCATTCAGTTTTTTTTTTGCTCTGTTTCGTTTTCACAAATGACGTTCCTATCCAACAGCATGTCTGTCGTCTCAGAGATCGTCTTTGTGGTGGAATTCCGAGTTTGTGTCCTGGCTAAACTTCCGTAAATAGTCATAGCCTGCAGAGGTTAAAAAAAAAATGAGTTACGAATACAATATTCCAATTGTTATTATTAAGCTTCTGAATGGCAGATTTAGAACAGTCAGACCTGAGTGACCATGCTGCTGATGTCTCCTGTGTTTGAGGGCAGTAGGACTGTGTTGGACTCCTTGGCCAGGTTGGAGAAAGCTGAGACGTATTGTTCAGCCACAGTTAAAGATGCTGCGGCATTTCCATTCTGTACAGATACAGTTAAATGTCAATGAGACTCAATGCCTATGTACTGAAAAGCAGTGTGACTGAAATGCACTATATGGTGATTTATACATATAGGTTTATATGGCAGTTCTCATGATCTACCTGCTGAGTAAGAGCATCAGAAAGCAGCCTGATGGCTTTGGCTTTTGCTTCAGCTTTGGCCAAAACAGCGTTTGCCTCACCTGTATAAAACATGTTAATAATGTTAATGTGACTTAACACATTAAATCAAAGAGCTGCACCAAACATAGTTCACAAGAGCAGTTTGTAAGTTTAAAACAACAAACTGTTTTAATTTCACAATTTTACATAAGCAGTAAAATAATGTATTCTGGAATTATTTTTGCATATCTATTACATAAAGACAATGTATTTAAAAAACATGGCGATCATATTGATTGTAATGCTAAACAATGATTGTATCTTACCGCTAATGTTATTCTAATGGCCAGATGTTAAAAATTAACCTACCGGCTGCTTTGTTGATCTGTTCAGCTTTCTCTCCCTCAGACGCCAGAATCTGAGCTTGTTTACGCCCCTCTGCCACATTAATGTCCGACTCCCTTGTCCCCTCTGACTCCAGAACAGTGGCTCTCTTTTTTCGCTCTGCCTCAACCTGAATGCAATTCAAAGGAAATGACATCAGTCAGTGAATCGAGAGTAATGGCTCTTCTAGTTTATAAGAATAATTTTACAAGTAAATCTTCCTACCTGCATTTGCATAGACTCTTTAACCCGTGGGGGGACGTGGATGTCTTTGATCTCATATCGAAGACACCGAATCCCCCATTCGTCGGACGCCTGGTTTATAGAGTGGACGATATTGGCGTTCAAGGACTCTCTTTCCTATTGGAAGACAATGTGTAGACTGACTTACAACCACAGTGTCTTCAAAGCAGCAAAATAATAAAGCTTTTTTTAAGTTTAGGTTTAAACTTTAAAGTCTTTTAGACACTGTTCATACCCTGAACACTTTGTCAAGAGTGAGTTTTCCCAACTCTGATCTCATGGTGGTCTGTGCTAGCTGAGTGACGGCATATTCCGGGTCTTCCACCCCATAGCTGGCCTTCAAAGGAATAATATATCATATTACCAAAGGAAAGTCTACAGAAACAATGGATTACTGCATCAAAGAAAGTACTATTTTAACTTACCTTAAAAGGATCGAGTATCCTGAGGTACAGAACTCCATCTATCTGTAGTGTCACATTGTCTAAAAGCACAACAGCATGTATTACATTCATTTTAATAATCTTTCATAGCAAAAAGGGATGTAAAATGTTTGTTACCAAGGGAAACAGCTGACTGTTCTGGTACGTCAATCACTATCTCTTTAAGACTCTGAACATATCTTACTCTGTCCAAGATCGGAATTAAGAAGTTAAGACCCTGCAACAAAAACAGCATGTCATCAGCTTGAAACTATTAAAGCAAATGCAAAACTTCATTGATGTTATTATGGGATAGAAGAACTCACAGGTTCCAGGATTCGGTGGAAGCGACCCATTCTCTCCACCACCCAAGCTTCTTGCTGGGGTACAAACAGAATCACAGTGTTCATCGGGAGGCTGGAGGCCTCACACATGAGAAAGATACAGTGAGAAATATTATACATTAATACAAATTATATATGTAATGAAATGGCGCCTTAGAAAAAAGCAGAAGTCTAATAAAACAGTACATTTTATTTTTAACATTCTGTACGTATGTAAACAAACCCCATGTAAATACTGTCAATGTATTCGAATGGAATTTCTAAGTTTATATACAACAGCTCCAGTTCTTTTCAGTCTAGGTAATAATTAAAATATCAAGACATTAAAGACACAGTGCGGCGAAAATGTTGCATTACTTGTTTTTCTGATACGTCTTGTACTGTTTTGTGCTGTGAGTAAAGATACATTCGAGATAAAGTGTTTCCAAACTCTACATATCCGTCTTGCTTTCAATAGCAGAGCTTTGGCTACTATGACAAGTATTCCAGTATATGGTATGAATGGCTGATGCCACAAGCAGCTGATATTGCAGTGATCACACATCTAATAAAAACGAAGTGGTCTAAAACTGAAAACTTATGTAATTGGTGTTAAAAGTCTTCATATCTGACTGAAAACATAAAAGTGTCAGTGTGTTCAGTTCAAATACAGATGAGGGGCTTTCATAACAGCAGTACTATATATGTTACCTTTAAAAGACCGCTCCCTACACGGCACACCGCCGTTCTTAACATCTTCAGCCTTTGTGAAAACTGTTGCTAAAACAGCCTAGAAGAAATGAATGAAGTCTTGTCAGGCTTCCACAGCAAGCGTGACCCCCCTGCAGCTGCGGAAGTCAAAGTACAACATCACGCGTGTCCGTCTCTGAAAAACATCCGGGTCTGCCAGGAAAACTAGTGATGTATGTGATGTACCGAATAAACACCGAGCATAAAACGAGACAAAAATAAGCCGATTTCTAATATTATATTGCATATTTAATTCAGTTTCAATTGCCCGTTTGAGACTGGCGTCGATGGGTTTGTTTAATGGGTTTGTAACGTTTCATGGTAATTATATAATGTTGGCGGTAGAGGTCGCTATGTAGCAAAATGTTAATAGTTTATATATTTTGAATTAACACAAATGCGCACATTATTAATTTTAGGTAAAAGTGTCAGTGTGTTCAGTGTGCACTATATAAGTAT